>JAYXIM010046483.1:0-12454 GCA_037575425.1 Anastrepha fraterculus
GACGCACGCACACACATGACCAAGTATGCCTGGCATCTACAATATCCAAATGCTTGTATCAATATGTGTGTGACCCATATGCCGACGAATGACAATACGAAAGCACGCATTCGACACATGGCGCACTTTCAGCGATGCCAACTTCCTGTGCGTACACGAGCACTGTGGATATTTTTCCGAATGCGGGAATTTTTCATCACGCCATGGGTAACCGAGGACATTGAGAGTTTGAGGTACAGATAAAGTGTTGGTAAGAAAAATAGAAATTATACATACAAACTATAGGATGGATTTCAACATTTAATATAAAACAAATTAAATGCATTAATTTATAACAAAAAGGAAAACTTTGAAGAAAAATATTATTTAATTGTAAAACAAAGACGTCTTGAAGCATATTATCCAATGTTATTAAAGTTCTGATATTTTATTTCAGACTATGTATGTATATATGTAAGTATAGTGTGTATATGTATTTTTTCAACTTATACATATTTAAATATAAGAAATAAGTGGGCAGAAAAGGCGAAACGCCATAAATTTTAGGGTGAAAATAGCTGAAAATAAAATACATACATACCTACATACATGTAACAATAGTAGTGAACAACAACAAAAATAAATTATTTGGGCAATAGCAACAAAGAAAAATAAAAATGTATACTCGAAGGGAAAAAAGTGGCCAAATAAATTCCTTTGTGCGTTCTTATCTATATGATTTGTGATTTAGGGTGTCGTCGAGGGTTGTTGTTTTAGTTGCTTTTGCTGCTTTTACTGTAGCTATTTCTGTTGCTTAGGTTGATGTACCGGGTGGGTTTGGGGGTGGTGTTCGATAATATTCACTAAAGTTTCAGGAAAAGACATTGAATTGAAAAAAAAAGTTAATTCCCCCTCTCGACTTGGCAACCCCGCTTCCATTGAAGCAAACAATTTTCTGCACACACCCACATATCTACAACTTCACCCAACACTCTCACCCGGCACGTAACAAAGTCGAAAATAACAAACAACAAATTTTGCTACGCATTTTCAAATTTGCCGCCTGCTAGTATGCCTGCCATGCCTCCAACCCACAACCCCAACCAACATTATTTTTAATGGTATTTTTTCGATTCTTCTTTTGCTTAGTTTTCCCCGACATTAATGTTGCTGCTTGGCGATTGCATAAGGACTCTACATATTTTTTCTTCTACTGATAGCATTGCTCTACAGTTGTTGTTATTGTTGTTGTTGTCAGTATCGCAACGCCAACACATTCGCACATAAATTTCCGATCGCACCAATCTATCTTGTAGCGGCATGTCTTTTCTGTTTGCTTATACTTCCACCACCCAACCCCAAACATTAGAGTGTCACAACTTTTCGTAGAATTTTTTTCTCAAATATATTTTTGCCTCCTCTGGTAGAATTGTACAGCTTATCATATTTGTCGTATGTTTTTAATACCCTTTTTCAGCAGGAACACACTACATAATATTGTTATAAATAATTTGACATGACGTACGGCACCTTTATGCTGTATTGTTTCATATTTCATACCACAAATGCATACCTCCGAGCTCAACACTTTTATTTGAAAAATCAGTGTTGAAAAATATGTTCGTGAATTGAAGGCATAATGAGGTTTGTGTTTCTACATAAATGATAAAAACCGAGCTTCAGACAAGTCCACGAACATGGTCTGGCGGTTTGTGTTTCTACATAAATGATAAAAACCGAGCTTCAGACAAGTCCACGAACATGGTCTGGCATGCCTTTAGTTTAAATATGTTTAGTTTGCCACAGCTATTTATATTGCCCTCGAAACTATCAGTACTAAAGAAAATGCTCGGGTATAAGAAGCTAAGCTTAAACTTGACATACTTAATGAAATGAAACTATAGTATGGTGCAGTGTGGATTGAGTTTTTACTTTTGGAAAGTTTAAAAGCAAAGGAAATTTATGAACGAATGTTGAAAGTGTTTAAGGACTTTTCGCCATTAATTAGTACATTAGAAAAGAGGGTTCCTGAATTCAATCGTAGTCGTACAAGCTATGAAGAATGTGGATCGTCAAGGACGTCCAAAAACAGCAACCACACCGGAAATCGTAGAAAAAATACAGGAATTCGTATAGGAAAATCGTCGAGTGACTGAAAGAGATTTAGTAGAAGCGCTAGGCATCTCATTTGGTAGTACTCGAATAAGCAATATTTTTACTGAAGTATTGTGTTTCAGAAAGCTGTGTGCAATGGAACAAAAACACATTCGAACTGGGAAAAATACGCCAAAGAGTCGTGTAAGCCTGATTTTTCGACTCCGAAATGAATTCGTGTCGAGAAATAGGCCAAGAGGATACTAGCATCAGTTTTTTGAGATGCAAACGGATTTTTGTTTGTGAATTACTTGTAAACTGGTAAAATAATAATAATTTTAGACCAGCTAAAGGAATAAATTCGTGAAAAACACCCAATTTGAAAAAAAAATAAATTGTTTTGCATCAGGTCAATGCGTCGCGGATTTTGGCAATGGCTAAAATTATGAATTAGTATTTTGCATCCCTGCCAGATTCTCACTTCAGATATGGAATTCATAAATTGAAATCTCGGTGGAAAAAGTGCGTTCATGTCGAGGGAAACTAGATTTCAAACCATAATGTTGTGCTCTTCTTACCGAGCCGCAAAACTTATTGAACAACATTGTATTTATTGATTATAAATTGATTATACAAATTTTCTAAAAAATACTGCTACTAACTTCGGGCTTCTGAGAGAGAATGACCACTCTAAAGTGCGTATGTATGTAAATGTGTCCTGACTTACAGTTTTTATTTCAGTATACGTTTGTGCTTAGACGCTTTTGTGTAGATTTTCGGTTTCTTGATGTTGCATTCAAAATTAGATTTTTCTCTTTTCTTGGCAATCATATTTGGCCTGCTCATTGTTCTTCTTTTCTACAGTTTTTCAGCTCCTTCATCCTTGGATAGGTTATCCATATTTTATTTCTTTGTTTTCGGCTACAATCAAATAAGATTATACACAAAAAGTGGAATGTAGAAATACAATAAAAAATATAACTATATATACATAAATAATATTCCTTGCAATAGCCCTTGCATTCACTTAAGTGCACAACATAAACAAACAAATGCTTATATGAATGTATGTAGGTATTAGATTAACAAAGGCGTGTGAATAAATTCAGAGCACCCTGCAGGAACGTTTATACATAGGCGCTGACCAATGTAGGCTTACTTTGCTCGCCTTTCTGCTCTGATTGCCTTTCTTGCATTATTTTGCATGGCTTTACATTTAAAACTTGTATGGCCAAATGATAGCTGATAGCAGAACAATAGAAAATGGCCGAGCAGCGGGAAAAATTGAAATGTGAAAAGGCCGATAAAGCCCTGCCAAAAAGGATATGCAAATACTCAAAACTTTAAACGGCTTCAACCGAGTGAACCCAATTAGCCAACTTTCATACAAAACAAGCAAGCATGCTTTGGATCGGCACCTTAAGTCATATGAAAATAGTACTTTTCTCAGGAGTTTCTGCTACAGTTAGTTAAAACTTAGAAATATTATGATAAATTGCGAGTCTATTCATTATAAGTAACTTCCCTAATTTAACGAATATTTGGTATTTGGGGCGTAAACAAGTTTAATCTATCAACTTCGATTTGGACATTGAAGGCTGTCCCACGGCTACCTTGCCAACGACCAAAGTACAGCTTCATGACCGTTTTGCCAGGACCCTCCCTCAGAGTCAAGTCTTAGAGAGTCAAACCTTAAATGTAATACGTACACAAACATTTGATTCAACACCACATTGTTATGTAACATTTATGTGTGGAATCTTGACCCATGAAATTTCGCACAATAAAACAAAAATGCGCCGTAGGCTTTGGTAGCTAGTGACCTGTATGATGGTAGCTTAGTATTTTATGTTACGCTAACAGTAAATATATAAGTTTTAGTTAGAAGCTCACAACAAAAAGTGTTTAAATTTTACTCATTAGCTCTTAATTACGCCTTTCATTCCTTACACGTTCGCAGACGTCGCTGCTATAGCTTTCAATTTTAAAGCCAGCAAGAAAGAAAAAGTTATGTGATAAGTACCTACATACTTCGAAATGATGATTGATTTTTGTCGGAAATCAAAACCGATCGATACCTGTTCCATTTTGTGTCGCGAAATCCTGTAGGAATATGTTTTTTTTTCGAGCTTAAACGAAATCGATATTCCAGCCGACTCGAATTATTTGCTTGTAACTTAATGACCTGCAATTTGTTGAAAATACATAGTCAAGAATTTTGAAGTTTTGTCGATGAAATAGTAACAAAAATAAAATTGAGCTCTGTTATTTTATTAGTTTTAATTGTGGACGAGGACCGGGGGGAGAAATTGTAACGTAGAATTTGGAAAGATCTCAGCAATCCTTTAGATTTGCTGAGTATTATAGTTTAACAAAGAAGCGTTTGGGATGACGGTCGAAAGTTACATTCTCCAATTTCTATCTCTTCAATCATCAAGCTGTGTGCCTTTCTAGTGGAAAGGTTATATGAACGATCCGAGTGATATGAGTGTATCAATATGTAAAAAGTCTTATCGAAATTTTAAGAGTTATGAAAACTGACATTTTCCGCAAACATGCGGTCAAGTTGAAAATGGATCCGGACGAAAAAATAAATACATAACACGAAACAGGATATACAAAAATCCTGGCGTTTTGGACGTATTCATTCCACACATACATATGTACATATTTTTATAATGAACAATTATTTTACAACAGGAAAGGCTATTTTAGTATAAATGTGATGACTGTAAGCACATTTTCAAAATTTTAAAATTTTGACTAACAGACGTAAATCGAGCTTTGTTTAAATTTGCCGTATCTGCTTTTGGACTCTTCTATTAGACATAAAAATATTTCGGAGCCAAATCTGGCACAGAGAACATTGGACTTCTGGACAGGGCTGATTACTTGAATTTTAAGTATTTTTAGCTTTTTAAAAACAATTTTACATTATCCTCAAAATGCTTTAAGTGATTTCAAATTTTTTTAATTATTTTTAAATTTCAAATCATGGCTTGAAACTCATAAGTTTGGAAAACTGAAAAGAATTATTTACGTGAAAAATAAAATTCATTATACGGCCAATCCCAACTTATGATTTTTCATCAAAAAATATGTTTCTCTTTTCAAAGAAAATCTGTAAATCTAATGCTTTTTTGGATTCTATGCGAGTTCTGAATCAATCCAAAGTGCCACAAATTTTCGCATTCGCAATGGCTTATACATTTGTTTCCGCATACGTATGTACTTTGCCACACACACACTCACACACGTGCGCATTCATTCAAATTCATATATGGGATATGGACTTGTCGGCCCGGATCGAGTGTGTACGCGTACGCGTATCTGTATCCGCACTCGTATATTATAATAATGCGGATAAAGAGATACAATTTCATTGATATTGCCTAAAAGTCCAATATAAAAAGATTTATGACACCGCCAGTCAAAAAGATGAAGATGCCATTGGATTCGCGACTGCACCACCTCCATCGCGCCACACCTCACACCACACCGCTTCTCGCTTTCTTGCCCAACCCCGCTTTTGATGCTGCTCAGCTCACTGTCAATGCTTATGAATTGCGTCTTTTGGCTTTATGATTCGTTCGCATATCGCAGCCCAACGGGTCGGACACTCGTCTGCCGCAGGCCATGTGGCCATCTGATGGCCATGTGAGTTGTTAGCTGTGAGCAACGAGCAATGAGGAATAAGAAATGAGAAATGAGAAATGAGGTATGAGGTTGGACTGGACGCGATTATGACCATGGCTGATATTTTTTGCCGCTTGCTTAAGTTAAGCACCGCCAGTGTCTTTTTTTCTTTGTATGTCGGCACTAATATTTGTTCACTGTTCATTTTTTCTTTTTTTTTTTTCTCGTTCGGGGCTGCTTTGTGTTTTCTCGCTTTTGTTGTCCTTGCCTTTTCCGCTGCCTGTTGTCCTTCACAATCATTTATGTTTTTTGGCGAAGATTCATGTTCTATCAGAACAAAGATATTATTATCATCTAAACACCTATTCGTATTTGTATTTAACATATACGAACGTACACCCATTGATAGCAAACAAGCGAATTATCCAGATGCGAATACAAGGAGTTTTTTTATTTACTAGATTTTTTGTATGGCTCTTTTAATAATGGATAATAAATGGTAGTTGCTCTCACGTTTCATTATTAAAGCAATAATTTTCACAAATTGCGTGCTATGTACATTTGTATATTAAACAAAGGTATTTGTGTCTACATAATATTTGGTGACAGATCGGAATAAATAAAAGTATGCTCGTTATGTAACTTTCCCCAAATGATAAATTATCTTTTCTTTTTTTTAAATATGTGGAGTTTAGTCTTGATCTTAATCTCAAGTCCATACGGTGACTGAGAGTGCAACTGCTACTAGGATAGCACCATCAAAACTTCCGGAGATATCAAATAGGAATAGACTGTACTCCAGCTAGTGAAACATATTGCCAACGAGTATTATTTGTACGAGGGTTGCCTTTTATGTTTCGCGCATTTGCAACACTAGGTGTGGTGAGCTGTAATTCGATATTTATATCGAAAAGTTAAGTTTGTTTTAGCATGAAATTAAATATAACGATTTCTCTTACGATATCTCTTAGTTTTTTTTGATGGCGTTGAAAAATTCATCTCGGGCAAAAAATGGAATTACCTCCTGAAAATTTGCGTAATATGATTTATTACGATTTTCGAGGGGGATTATTGAGGCAAGAGTGTATTTATGGACTCATAGAGGCATCCTGGGCATTAGTGGTACCAGTATATATTTCATATTGCATGAACACTTGATCGTCAAGAAGATTTATTACAAGTGAATACCGCATAATTTGGCAATTGCCCAAAAAAGGACTCGTGTCGATTGGTGTAAAGAAATGTTGTTGAAATTCAGCCGCCGTGGTTCAAAATACGTCTATGATATCGTAACAGGTGACGAATTGGACCTATGCATATGAACGATCGATAATATGAGTGTTAAAAGACGAGCTTAATCAACCAAGGGTAGTTCGCGGAAGAAGAACCACATGGTCATGTCGCCACTGTATCACTAAAGAAATTTAAAGCAATAAATTCTGAGTGGCACACAACCATTTCTTTGCTAGAAATTTTTGCAGAACTTACAAAACCAACTGCTGAAGACGGATTATCCTTCACCACGACAATGGGTGCTCTCACCTGTCGGCTCTCACAAGAGAATTTGTGAGCACTCAAAAGATCGAATTAATGTGTTATCCGCTTTACAGCTCTAGTTTGCACCTAATGATTTTTTATTATTCCGGAACATTAAAAATACAATGCGAGGTCAACGTTTTTCAACGCCTGAAGAAGCTCATTTGAAGGTATGCTTTGAAAATTAAAAAATTATCTCGAAGAATATGAACGAGTTTCTCTAATTTTCCCTATGATATTATAAGGTATTGATTCTCTATTCTTATTTTTATTTCTCTATTTTAACATCCCTACTAGAAACTTGAGTAATTAAGACACTTTTTCCCAAATCTTTCCTAAATCGGGAGCGAACCATTCATGTTTTCAGCTCCGCTATATTAAATGAAAAGAATCTAACTTGTTCTCATATTCGTCTGACATTAATTTCTCTATGATAAAGCTTTTGGCGTTTTTGTTTAGTTACTTTACTTCTTCTAAAGACTCACTTCCCAGATTGTAAAAGTCATGACCTATCAATCGACAATAGTCTAGACGTGGTAACTTACCATCAACGCAGATCGACAGTCTCATTTGTCAACAAAATCATAAATTTTTAAAGGGTAGAGTGGGCAATTAGTTCCTTTAAACCCTTCAAATCACCGGGCCCGGATGGAATATTCCCTGATACGAGTCAGGGTGAAAATCTTCAGAGCTAGTCTAATATTGGAATACATTCCCAAGATATGGCGGAAAGTGAAGGTAATATTTATTCCTAAGGGAGGTAACAAACATCCTGATTCTCCAAAATCTTAAAGACCAATCAGTCTATCGTCGTTCATGTTAAAGACAATGGAAAAACTACTTGAATACCATCTAAGAGAAGAAGTAATCTTCAAAAAACCCCTCCATAAGCTGCAATTTACTTACCAAAAAGGCAAATCTACAGTCACAGCACTGCACACACTCGTTGTCAATATAGAAAAGGCTTTAAATAAAAAAGGAATAGCCCTCTATTCCTTTATGAGCATAGAGGGAGCCTTCGACAACGCAAATTACAAATCCATGGAAACAGCACTCGAGAAAAGAGGTGCAACTACATATATTAACACATTGGATAAGCCAAATGCTTAATCAGAGGATTATTAAAGCCTCGTTAGGCCAAGCTGAACTTAATGTCACAACAGTAAGAGATGTCCGCAAGGAGGAGTTCTTTCTCCACTGCTATGGTCTCTACTAGTTGATGACTTGATGCAGCACCTAAACAATAAGGGATTTATAACCATTGATGGTATATCTGTTATAATAAAAGGCAACCATGAAAGGACACTAACAGACTTAATGCAACATGCCTTGAACGTAACATGGGAATGGTGTAAAAAAGAGGGGCTGTCGATCAACCCTAAAAAAACCACAATTATCCCCTTCACAAGAAAAAGAAAGTTGGAGTTTCCTATATTGAAAATAAATGAAACAGTGATAGAACTAAAGGAAGAGGTCAAATATCTAGGTTTAACCTTAGATAAAAAACTCACTTGGGAATCACATATAAATAATATAACAAAAAAAGCCACGAAATCCTTGTGGACAACCAAACAATTACTAGAGAGATCCTGGGGCCTCAGCCCTAGTATGACCCTCTGGATATACACCTAAATGGTTACACCAATCATACTGTATGGGGCACTAGTATGGTGGAGAAAATCTATCCAAAAAACAGCGATAACCAAACTGGGAAAGTACAAAGGCTTGCTTGCCTATGCATCACAGGGGCTATGAGAACTACCCCAACAGCTGGCATGGAAGTACTCCTTAATCTCCCACCACTTCATATAGGAAGCAGCTACGCAAGCACTCAGGTTACATATGAAAGAAAATTTCAAATTAGGCAACCTCACCGGTCACCTAAGTATCCTAAATAAAATCAAAAACACCATAAGCATGACTCAAGTTTCAGACCACAGTGACCCAACCCTCTGTTTCACAAAAGGATACATAGTTACCTTTCCTGAGAGGATCGAGTGGAAAACAAACCCAAAATGGATGAACGATGATTCACAAAAATGGTACACTGATAAATCAAAAACACCTTATGGTGTAGGAGCAGGAGTAGTGGGGCCCAGAATCCACAAATCATTCACTCTCACCAGGGACACCCCCATCTTCCAAGCGGAATTATACGCAATAATGGAAGCAGCAAACATCATGCAACATAGAAACCACAAGAGAGTAAAGATTATAATACTCTCGGACAGCCAATCAGTTCTAAAAGCTTTAGATAGATATACCTACAACTCAAAAACTCTCTTAGAATGCCACAAGGCACTTAATAACCTGGCATCCGAAAACAATGACTCATTTATTTGGGTACCAGGACATGAGGGAAATTATGGCAACGAAAACGCAGACTTTCAAGCCAAAAAATGGGCAGATGTAAATTTCATCGGACCTAGACCCATGTTTGGATTTAACAAAAACAGCCTAAAACAAAAAGTAAAATACTGGGCCAAAACTCTATTAAATCAACATTGGAACAACGTAGAGGGTCTTAGACACTCCAAAAAGTTCCTAAGTTTCAACGCTAAAAGAGCTAACATGGCCCTCACGTTAAACAAAAAGAGCATTCGCACTCTCACAGACGCCCTCACGGGTCACTTCACCTGCAACAAACACCTACATAAGTTAGGCATAACTAACACCAGCACCTGCAGATTTTGCTGCGAAGATGAGGAGTCTATGGAACATCTCATTATCGAATGTCCGGGGTTGACGTATAGAAGGAAAAGGTTTTTAAGCAAGTTCATGCTTACAGATGAAGACCTTCAATCACTCCCTCAGAAGGAGCTGGTACAATTCATAAGCATACTTAACAGTCAATAGACAGCATAGGGTGCACAATAGATCAATATGGTGGCAGTGCTAAAGGCCTATACCTTAACCCTTTACTACCATTAACCACTATTAACCGTTACGTTTGAATAAGCACTAAATTTTGAAAACCCCACATTATACGACAAAAAGTTACCAGCCCCCCAAAATTTGGAAAGAAATGTACTAAGCCGCTGGCTCCTATTTGTATTTAACCTTCGGAAGACATACTGGAGTGAGTCACCCCACAAAATATTTAATGGGTTGTAGTTTGTTAGTTTCTAACATCTGGAAATATACCGTTAACTGTATTTTAGCAACGCCGATTTTACTCTTCCAATTCATGCGGTAATCCTCATTAGTTGGAGAGCACCGAATTTATGCAGATCTAAAAAACTGATTGGTGGAAATTTACCACTGGTTGTATGTAGTTCGCGTACTTTTCTTGCGTATACAGTCAACGTCTAAAGAAAGTGTACACCATATTTTTCCAAATCTAGGGCACTATCATTTCCAACAAAATCAATTATTTCCTCATCCCAATCGGATAAAAACTGGTCCACCTCGCTTTCTTTTAGAGGACGACCTCTAGACCACATTGCCATTATTGCTCTTTAAGAAAATCACTCCTTATATAAATGGAAATAAAAATGAAACTCAGCTAAATATATGTGCGTACACACTGTCAGCGTCAAAGGAAAGTATACATCATACCTTGATAAGTTTTTACTATTTCTTTACTTATTTTTAAATTTTAAATGCTTTTATACAAGAATATAGTTCATGCTACTATATACAAAAACCTCATAATGCAACTATTAAATTTTAATGAATTTGCAATTTTTTCGAATTCTTACTACTTTATATTGAGTTTATATAGTTTTTTGAAGTTCAAGTGCTCGTGGTAAGATGCAAACTGAAGAGACCGAGGGGCTTCGGCTAAGTTACACATCAATGGAAAATTTCTTTCTGATGATTAGGTAAAGGAGCGGAGGCAGATAGTATCAACGAGGACGCGAAGGAATACATTCTAGAATTCATTATAACAAAGTTTGGGATTGACGGAACATGCTTCCATTCAGCATACCTTTTCATAGGTGGATGAAGTACCCAGAGCACGTGAATGTTAACGCCGATGTCACGAAGCTTTTTCAAAAACAAGAATGTATCAATTAATTAAAAATTTACACAAATAAACTCAAAATAAATAAAATTTTAAAAGTCATGTAAGCTAAAAGATCGTTTGTGAAGTAATTAGTAATGTCAGAATAATCGTGGCTTGGCTTTGAATTTAAAAATTTATTCACAAAATATAATTTTATGATTAAGTTTTAATATCGAACTTGGCCATTTCCGCTAATAACTTCTAAATGTAGGATATATATTTTTATACATATTTTATTTTACTTTTTTTTATTTATTATTTACATATAATCGACAAGGCAATTCCCCCAAAGATGCATGTAAAATAATTTTCCTAACGAACGGGCAGTCAAATACCTGAAACATAAATAAATCAAAAATATTAAATGCCAACAATAAATATTACGTGTTGATTAGATTAACACAGACCAACAATTTTATAAAAACGTTACTCCACATGAACAAATGCTAATAATTATGAAAGAGGAAATCACCACACTTACCGTATTTACCTACCAAAAATAGCGTAGCAGCATTTCTCAGTACACAAGATTTCGTAATCAGTGAATTACAAAAGTACAAAATGTAATCATCTTCATCTGAAATTATTAAACAGGAGTTTATAAAACTTAGAAGTGTGCTAAGCGACTTTAATTTCATATTTATGGACGGATTCACAGCTAATCATCGCATATAAGGTCACCAGGGAACATGGCTGTTTAGCCGCGTATATTCTTCCCGAACGAGGCTCAATTTTGGAAGCTGAGCTAACAGCTATACTTGTAGCAATAGATAAAGTTAAAAGTTTACGTTAAAAGCTTCCAATTTGTTCAAAATCATTCTCTGCCTTAGAGGCAATTCAAAATCCTGTATTCAATAACAGCGACTACTACCCTACCGCAGTAAGGATATGGATACCAAGTCAAAGAATACCGATAAGGTAGCCAAATACACAACCTGAGCTCCTTTGATAATGCAAAGCATCCTCAATATTAACTACATAAAAAAAAGTGAAAATTCGATGTAAAGTGAGCGCATAAAATTATACATAGGATTTAACGTTGCATTGGTACAAGTCATGTAACCATCAGAAGCAACCTATTACCAACCTTTTAAAAACATTAAATTACAATACCACATTTTTAAAAATACTCGATTTAATAAAATTTGTAAGACTCCGTTTAGGCGATACTCAACTCACCCATGAACGCCTTTTCAATAG
>JAYXIM010046516.1:0-15276 GCA_037575425.1 Anastrepha fraterculus
TCCTATTGAGCTGTGACCGAAGGTTCTGCAGATGAATACCCCCGCAGCCATTAGCCTCCTCGCGGATTTCGCTGCCAGGTTTTCTGCCATGAGGTCAATAGGTGGCATGCTGAGTATCATTTCCAGCGCCGCCGTTGGAGTGATCTTCATCGCTCCTGTTATGCACAGAGCAGCGAGGCGTTGAATCCTTTCCAGCGGCATTAAGTATGTCAGTTTTTTTGTCGCAGTCCACCATACTAAGGTTCCGTACAGCAATATCGGTCTGACTACTGCTGTGTAGCTCCAATGCATCAGGGAGGGTGATAGACCCCAAGTAACGCCCAGCATTCTTTTACATGCGTACAACGCATTACTGGCCTTTTTCACCCTCTCCTCAACGTTGTGCTTCCACAGCAATTTGCTGTCCAATATTACTCCGAGGTACCTTGCATAGTCTTTGAGAAGTAGTTCGTTGTTGCCTAGCTTCGGGAGGTTCCACGCCGGAACTTTGTACTTCCTGGTAAAAAGTACCATGTCCGTTTTTCCCGCGTTTATCCCTAGCCCTGCGCGAGATGCCCATTGATGTATCGTTTTGAGAGTGCTGTTCATCACATTACTGATGGTGTCCAGGTACTTTCCCGTAACTACTATAGCTATGTCATCGGCATATGCCACTAGTTTAGGTGCCCCTCTGTCAAGTTTCTTAAGAATTTCATTTGCTACTAGTAGCCATAATAGCGGCGATAGTACCCCACCTTGCGGAGTACCTCTGCATGCATATTTGGTGACGCTCGCATCGTTCCACTCCGCTCTTATCTTTCTGCTAGCTAATAGCTGCCTTATCCATAGATAAACCGCGGGTTGCACATTAAGTGACTCTATGCTATTTAAAATAGCATCTTTTGTCACGTTGTTAAAGGCCCCTGATATATCTAGAAATACTCCTAGAGCATACTCCTTATATTCTAACGCCTTTTCTATGTTTAGTACAAGTGAGTGAATGCAGTTTCAGTGGATCTGCCTTTAGTGTAAGCATGCTGCGCCTTGGATAATTCGTCCGGCGCAATTGTGTCTCTAATGTATGTATCTTGAATCTTCTCTAACGTTTTCAGGAGAAATGAAGTCAAACTAATGGGCCTGTATTCTTTTGAGTATAGAGGATTGCTTTTTCCCGCTTTTGGAATAAACACAACCCTCGCTTCTCTCCACAATACAGGAACGTAGCTGAACCTCAGGCATCCCCTGAATATCGTTCTTAACCATGGTACCACAAGGTGGCTTACCTTTTGGAGCATGGCTGGGAAGATTCCATCCAGTCCTGGCGATTGGGGTCGAAACTTTGCGATATGGGTCGAAACTTTGTATAGCCCATTCTATTTTGTTGGTTGTAATTACGTTCGTCGGGATTTCGTGCACAATATCTCCTCTAGGTTCGAGATCTGCAATGTCCGCACACCCTGGAAAATGTGTACTGACTAGGTCTTCTAGAGAGTCCTCACAGCTGTCAGCCCACTCCCCGTTAATTTTTCGTATTGTTCTTGGCATAGACGGATTCTTGGATAGCAGTTTCCTGAGTCTAGCCACATCGTTAGTGTCTTCCATACTGCTACAGAAGTCTTTCTAAGATTCTCTCTTGGCTTTACGTATCTCTTTCTTGTATACTTTTAGTAGATCCTTATACTCTTTCCAACAGAACTCATTGTCAGCAACTTTGGCTAACCTATAGAATTCATGTACTCTACGTCTTTGTGCTCCTAATTCCCTGTTCCACCAGGGAGGCTTCACCTTGCGTTTATTACGTGTTGGAGGGCAGGATCTTTTAAAGGCTTTGACAAGAGTAGTTGCAAACAATTCAACCCCTTTCTCAAGTGCGACGTGTGACTTGTATTTCCGAGGTATCATTGGTGTTTTTGATAGTATATCCCTATACAAGTCCCAGTTCGTATTCTTAGGATTTCTAAAGGATGTCAGCTTGTTTTTTGAGCGGAATATGACCTGAAAGCTTATGTATCTGTGATCAGAGAATGAGGGCCTACTCAACACTTTCCATTCCTGAACCATAACATGCCTGCTTGTGTAGAGTGTTGAATCGAGTACATTCTTCGAGGTTGGTCCCACATATGTTGGTTCTTCACCTCTATTAGCTATTTCTAGGCTACTCTGAAGAATATAGGTAAATAGTGACTCACCTCGGTCGTTTATATCTGCACTTCCCCAGACCGTGTGATGCGCGTTTGCGTCCGTTCCTACCACCAGAGCATGCTTCTTTCTGGCAGCTGTTTCTACCAGCTTCCGAAGTTCCGTCTGTGGTGCTTCTTCATCATGTGGCATATAGCAGGACCCAAAGAGTAGCGTCTCATCCTTGCAGCCCTCCAGCGCCACCACTGTCAGATCGTCTGAAGAGAGATTATTATCAATATAAGAACATATACTTTTTTTGACCATTATCACTGTTCTTACCTTATTTTTTACAATCGGAATGTATGTGTTGTAGTTGTGTGACTTTAGACCGGATACTACGTTGCCCGATGCTATCCATGGTTCCTGGACTAGAGCCACATCGTAGCCGACCTGCTCTACTTTTGTGGAGGTTTATCTGAAGGACTTTCAGCATCTGGCCTCAGTACCTTCTCGGGGTTGGATACTACCTCCAAGTCACCCTTCTCCACTTCCTGTATATTGAGGGAGGCTTCCAGGATCTCTTCTATACCAAGATCCTTTTCCACCTCCCCCGCAGCGAGCGTGTTGTGGTAGTCATCTGTCGGATTGCGCTTTTTGAGGCGAAGGTGCACGCTACCAACTCCCCAAGCCATCCTCCCGAATCGCGCGTAAAGCAGGTCCTCTGCCGGCTTGTTGATTTGGATGACGTAGTCCTGGCCACCATCAGCAGTTGCTGGTTTTGCCACACTCAACACTTTCCAATCGTCTGTCGGCACGTCCGTGTTTGGTCGTTGTAGTAGTCGCAGCGCATATTCCGGTTTTACCACTCGCGGAATGAAAACCTTTGCCTTCGGTATTGAGGGAATGCAGCTGCGATCAACAATTTCCAGTGATGCCCGCTCCTACAGGCCGTGAAGCGTTTTTACCGCTTCCTTTAGCCATGTGAGCGTGGGGTCATCCTTGAACCACCTTGCTCCGTCGAATGCTGGCATGGGTGCGTCCGGCTCTGCGTCCATTTTTGTAAACAAAGCTTCCAGTAGCTTCATTTCCACTACCTTCCACCGTTCCTGCGACATTCGCCCCAGCTGGTCGCTACGGTCAGTGAGTGCCACTATGAGGTGTCTCTTGGCAATTTCACTGGCCGCTGCCGCTGCTTTCGACGTCGTCGGTCTTTCGTCACCGTTTTTCGGTTTAGCCGTCTCGTGCCTGTACTTCTGCTTTTTTGATGGCACTGAGGCCTCACTATCCGCAGAACGCTGCCTCTTGATGGCTAGCTCTTCTTCGATTTTGTTCGCATATTTCGGATTGGAAGCCGCGAACATTGGCTTTGTTGCGTAGAAGGCCCGGCCATTTTTGATCTCCTCTCTGGCCCAAGCCAACCGTTCCTCCTCTTGCTTCGTCAGGTTGGACTTGCTGCCAAATCGGTCACAAACTTTGACCGCGGCCTTGTATCGGGCTTTGGCCTTCAGCTTCTCTTTATCAGGCTTGATCCTTGGTCTGATCTTGCTATCCGAAGCAGCACCATTGGATTCAGCCGGAGAACGCAGAAGAGCCTCTTCCTCAGCTATGTTAATGCTCCCGACGCTTTCGTGGTCCGAGTCTTCGTTGACAACGGCACCTCCGCGCTGAAGAGCGTTATGAGTGTGTTTGGCAGTAGAATTACGACCACCATAGCCTGCTCCCGCTACAATGGAAGTTTTGTTCCTTAAATTATTATTTGTATTCATCTTTTTCGTACGACCACCTGCTCGACGAGGCGAGCGCAGTGGTCTATTTTTATAATGGGGAATTCAACACGGTCCACCACGGCACAGTTACTTCCTAAGGCGGCCCGGTGTTAGGAAGGCGCCGTTGAAATACAGCCGGTCTGGTGAACCCCCTGGCTGCAAACCATCCAATGGGCACGGTGTCGCATAACATCCTGGATTAGGTGGTGGGCTAGGAGAGGAAATAACGGGATGTAGGGGGTTTGGGGATCTTCGTCGGTATGGTGTTTGGGTGGCCACCAAGTACGCCGTAAAGCGAGTGGATGGCTAGCCAATCCCCATGTGGAGCTTCCCTCTTAGTTCGTGTTGGGTTGGCCCCCATGCTATGGGGGTCAGACCACCACTTAAGCCTCATCCCCGCGTCAAGGAGACCAACATGATGAGGGATAACTTCTTAGGTATCCGAACAATCAGTCGCTGGGTGCAAAATCTGGTGAATACGGTGGATGTGGGAGCAATGGGAAGTTCAATTCATGTAATGGGTTGGCAACTAACTAATTGCGCATTTTTTTAGAAAATCAAAGACAGTTTTTTCATGGAACTAAATAACTTTATTCTATAATGTATAGCTCATTTTCATCAATGAACATTTCGCAATCTTTCAGACAGCATCATAATCCCACGCTCCCAAAACTTCTAGTTTTTATTAGCAAAAAACTGAATCAGGTACGATTTGACATCATCATCATTATTGAAATTTTTACCATTCAAGGAGTCTTGTAAAGACCGAAACAAAAAGTAATCAGATGGCGCAAGATCAGGACTATATGGTGGATGTGGCAAAACATGCTCTAATAATTTTTGCCGATTACTTTCACGATTTGTCGATTCGGGGCGCTTTTCTTCAACTGCATTGATTAATTTCGTCAGTTGTTCAATGTAGACATCAGAGTTGATCGTTCGGTTGGGTGGTAAGAGTTCAAAGTAGACAATTCCTCTGTAATCCCATCAAACTGATAACAAACCCTTCATTTGATGAATATCAGCTTTTGATGTTGTTTGAGTTGGTTCACATGGCCTGCTACACGATCTTTTCCGCTTGATATTGTTGTAAGCAACCCATTTAAAAAAGATAATTTTCATTACGTTTATTTAGCAAATTGCAGCTGTTAATGCGTTGCGTTAAATGCGTTTCTTTCAGGTCGTGAGGAACCCATGTATCGAGTTTTTGAACATAGCCAAGTTGTTTTGAGTAATTTTCAATGCACGCATGTGATACACGAAGCTTCTCTGCAATCTCACGTGTTGTACTGTGACGTTTCGAATCGATTATTGCTTAGATTAGGGCGTCATCAACTTCAACAGGACGACCAGACCGTTTTTCATCTTTGAGTGAAAAATCACCGGAACGAAATTTGGCAAACCAATTTTGACACTGCTGTCCTTTTAAGGTTTCGTCGCCATAAACAGCACATAACTTTTTATGAGCTTGCGATGCGGTTTTCTCTTTGCGGAACGCCAAACGAAAAGTACGCAACCGAACAAAAAACGTCTTTTACTGATTGACAACTGAATTGTCATCTATCAAATAATAAAATGTGGTTTACATTTGTACTACGTCTGCAAACCTAAAAATTCCACTGAAGCCATCTATGAGTGAAGTCCACAATTACTTAGTTGCTAACCCAATAGTTGTTTTGATTGACTTGTGACGCGGTGCGTTGTCTTGAAAGAAAATGATGAGTAAATGCGCTACCCACTTTAAATAGTCCTTTCTCATAGTCAAATGCTCACGCAATATGAAGCCAACACTTTTTTTGATATCATTACAATGTACGCTAGCGCACTCAACTTCACTTTTCGATCATTCAAAACGATTCTGTGGATTTTGTTGATATTTTCTGGATTTTGTTTTTATTTCTAAGAATTAACAAGTGAGAAAAATAGCTGATCGCAAAGTAAAACTAAGCAGGAATTAAAATTTCGGAACTGCAATTGCTAATGGAATGTTCTTCATCTGACAGCGATGACAGACAATTTCACATTTGAAGTCAGCAACCCATTGTTTTATTGTTCTTTCTGATAGAGTGGCGTATTTTTCCCCCATCAAGAAGCAGTGTAAAATTAAAACATGAAATTATTTTTGATCCATTGTTTTGAAAATAACAAAAGGAGTGTGACTCTTAGCACAATAACCCACGAACTAATGAATAGAATATCATGAAAATTTAACAGCTGTCTTTTTAAGGTTAGTACTAACTAAAGAAGAGGTGAATGCAATAAAACTAGCACCATCTATATGTTAGGTCCGGAACTTTTCGGCCCATGTGTTAAGTTTCGTTCAAATATTGCATTATACACGAACATATATTACTTATAATTTATATTAGTCAGAATTTCATGATAATATACCTCGATTTCTCGCAGTCTCTTCCTATATTGTTAAACTCGTAATATTTAGTTTTATTGATGTTTATTTT
This sequence comes from Anastrepha fraterculus, assembly GCA_037575425.1. Classification (NCBI taxonomy): domain Eukaryota; kingdom Metazoa; phylum Arthropoda; class Insecta; order Diptera; family Tephritidae; genus Anastrepha; species Anastrepha fraterculus. The sequence continues at coordinate 6,326 of JAYXIM010046516.1, forward strand.
CGAATCGAAGTTTTTCCTGCAAAGCGTAACAGGATTGACTAGTTCTTGTAGAGAATTGTTAATATTTATCCCACTTACCGTAATGCCAGCTACTAACCCTTGTAGTGCTTCTGAGAAGATTCTTTCAGAGTAAATGTTAAATAGTAATGGCGAGAGAATACATCCTTGTCTAACCTCTATTATGATAGTATAGGTATTGTGTCTGTAGTTTCATTGTCTATATTTACTTCTGCCAATAAAGATCCTACCCACATTTAATTTCTTTTGTTTGGTTTCTTATCGTGCTGAACAGTGTCAAATGCTTTTTCATGATCTACTACGAAACACATAAACTCAGCTTTTTGAACGTCTCCGTAATTTTTAGCTAGTTCGTGAACGCAAAATAGTGCTTCACGTGTTGTCATGCCTTCTTTAAATACGAATAGAGTATCTCCCATTGCCGATTTATACTTCTCGCAAATTCCTTTGAGTATAATTTTTAAAAATATGTTTAATGAATGAGTTATCCAGCTTATAAGTCTGTAACCGCAGCCTGTCTTTGCACATTTCTCCTTGGGTAATGCAACAAAAGTAGATTTGAGCCAGTCTGGCGGATACTTTCCCGAGTCGTAAATGTAGTTGAAAATTATTTCGACGACTTGTATGTTTTCATTATTTATTAATTTCAAAATTTCAGACGGAAGTGCATCCAGAACTGTTGCTTTATTATCCTTGAATGTTTTGATGACATTTTTAATTTCGTCTTTCGATTTAGCTAGTCCCGTTAAATTTTCAGTAGGTATTGCCTCACACTATTGACATCGCGGAAAATATAATGAATATATTCTTTCCAGACTTTTTTCTTTTCACAAGGATCACGAACCTCACGACCTCATTACTGACATGCAATAAAAAAATTCTTATAACATTGCGGTAAATTCGGGCAGTTTCTTTAAGTTTATTAATAATTCCCTAAAGAATTTATTTTTAATAGTGCGCTATACCGTAACAATCTAACTCCGAGTGCGACAGAAAGCCCTGGTAGTCCTGTTGAGTAAAGAAAATCATTTACTTATAGGATCTGTCCGAAGACACTTGAGTCGAGTCGAAAGTAGGCTATTAATATATTATATATATTAGACCAGCTTTGGAAGTCATACAATTGAACACCTTTAGCTCAATATTTCCACCTTCATGCAACAACCGCACAAGGAATTAATTGTCGCCCTTTGTTGAAAATATCTTTGCCTTCGCTTCCACCCCCACACAAGTCAGATGCTCGTATAGAGCCACATGCCAGCAACTATTTACTCGCTCAATCGACATTTGCGCTTATCAGAGTTTTGCATAAGTGAGTTGCTCGGACCACAACGGATACGTGCAACAAAGCGTTTGAATATTTTAATGAATGATGGATTTGTGTGTATTTTTCTGTCACGCAACACCGCCGCACACTCACCACCGCCTTTCATGTATGGGTGCGGAACATATTTTTATCGTAAATTGATGTGAGAAATAACAACTGATATGTTTCCATGTTCGTGTGTGTGTGTGTGTGTATGAATGTGAGCACTTGTAAGTACTTTGCGACAAATCGAAAAACCGAACAATGCCGCCAAAGGTTGACAACAAAAAATATCGTTGCCAACAACAACAACGATAACTGCACAGCCGCCTAACACACTCATTTGCCACATACATATGTGTAAGTATGTACGTGTGTAAATACGTATATATATGTGTATCTGTAGTCAGGGGCATGGAAACATGCAAAGGAAGTGATGTTGAAACCTCACACCAGTCGAGTGATAAATCATGTGCAACATTCGTGGCAACAACTACGACAAAAGCAAAAGTCTAAGTCGAAATGGGGCACAGCAGAAAGGGAGAGCGAGGGCGCACATGAAAGAAAAACAGAAAGAATAGCAATACATCACTTGTGTGTTTGTGAGCTCAACTGCAATGGCGCAAGTGTGTGAGTACATATATGTGCGTGTATTGTTGCATGCAAAAGATATTTATCCATATCTGTTGACAATTATGAGGAGCACAACAAAAGAAACTTGTGAATTTATTTGCATAATCAATCGAACAACAATTTCGTCTCTGTGGCTGCGAAGACGCTGCTACCCCCCAAACAGACATTTGCTCACACATCACACATTTTTAAGTGTGTGCAAATGCCAGTGAGATTGGTGGGACTTTGCACCCCGAGGGTACTGGACGGGTAGTAATTCTTTATGCGGCGAAGGCAAACAGGAGGGAGAGCCGTCAAATAAAAAACGAAATTATAATTATCAGGTTATCAGGTAATCAAAAGAGTAAACGTAGTATGCGAGTGGATGCAGAAAGAAGGAATACTTACAGGTACACAAATAAAAACTATGAAAGGAGGGTGGAATACTTTAGCGTAAAAAAAAATTCCAATCGAAAAAATGTCCCTAGTAATAAAGAAATAGTACAAAGAATCGGAAAAAGGAATCTAACACCAGCGATCCCATCATATCCTTTTTTCAATATGCACATGCAGGTATTTTTCTTTTCCGAAGGGTCTATCAACCGGGGCTCTCGAAATGTTTTGGTTGCAGCGCTATGTAGGTAGATGAGGTAGGTGAAATAGTGGGAATACCAGTCTGAGACGTCCAACGGGCAGATATCTACAGCCAGCCAAAGCTGTTGATGTAATGCAGCACACCCTCCTTAAAAGATGAAGAGATTTGTCCGAAGTTCGGAGAAATACGGTGTTAACAGCTCAAAAATGTTATCATGTCCCTTGAGAGATTGCCTCCAGAGGCCAACCTGCTTTAATCTGATTGCACTCTGAGCAGCGATGGAAATTACATGAGAGTCGATGGGAAGTAAGTGCAAAACGACGTTAAGAACAGCACTGAAAGAAGTCCTACATACCCCGGTGATGCCAATGCAAGTAGTCCTATGCATCCTCCCCAGTTAGCGCTATGTAAATAGTTAAAGAAATTTCTATTAAACTTGTTTTCAATTTTCCAATAGCTTATGAAAAGTCACTATGGATGGTTAAAGTGTTAACAAAAGTAGTTCGATAAATAACTAGCCTACGAAATTAAAACGCTTGGTCCGCTGAAATACTTGTATGAAAACCCTGCGCAGTCACTTTCTTCAGTTTTGGTTCTTTTGTGACATCAAATAAAGCAACATTTGCACTGATAAATAATAAGATGAATGTGTTTCCAAAATTCTGTGACCGTGTATACACCCTGTATTTATATATACATATATATTGGTTGTGTGCCTCTTACTACTAATGAAGGGGCCTGTTGCACGCCGCCTCTGAACGGCAGACAGTTTTCTATGAGGAGCTTTTTCATGGCAGAAACACAATTGAAAATGCTTTTGATCTATGCACGTTTATCAGTAATAATCGGATGCACTGTTCACCAATAAAGTCAGCTCGATAATATATCACAAGAAAGAAATAATATACAAAAAGAGGTGCGTGTGAAGTTCCTGCAGCGAATTGTTTCTTCAATCCGTAAATCTACTTTCGCGATTTTTGGTGATATTCTGCTTCAGGTTGTTCAAGTGGAAAATTATATTTCTCATTGGATATTCCATCAATTTTGACTGCCCAAAATGCCACATCCCGTAAGGAGGGCCGAAGCTGAATGGTGTTGCCTGGTTTTCATACCTCAATGCTTATGCGATGCGACAGTTGGGCGTCGTTACTTTAGTGGTTGTTATTGTTGCTCCTGTTGTTGTTGGTTTTTCGACCTCTTCGTGGTGCTTTACCAACCACTCACCTGAGAAGTTGGCTGGTTGATGTGCTGGATATGGTCGACAAGTGAGAACAGATTGCATGTGACAGCAAAGGAAGCGGACATGTTGCAGCGAAGCTGTTGCATCACGATACAGCTGCACCACTGTTTGTTTCCCTGGAATTCCACAAATTGATGATGGCAAAGGCAGCTGCTGCCGGTTGCATCGGAGCGCAAGTCTGATTACTCTTAATTCGTTAATTCCATTGAAGTGGCAGTAATGCATTGCACTGCTTGCGACCCATCCACTCCAACCACTCCGACCAATCCATGCATTTCATATTACTTATTGATGCACTACACACCACTCTACTCTTTGCCACTTTATTTCGATGCATAACTCAATTCCGTGCAAGTCCTCTTGACTTTTATATAATTTTCACAATCGTTCATCTCTCTCTGGGTTAATGAGATTTGCTGTTTTTGCGCTTCCACAGGCATAAAGAAGTTATGCCATCACTCGGTGGAACATTTTATTTTAAATTAACTGAAATCTCAGAGCAATTACTCCACTCGCTGAGTGCATGCACACACACTCTGTCAAATATGCACGAGTGTAAGTTAGTGCATAGCCGCATATGGGCGAGCGTAATTCGGTTATCGAGTTACCTGCCTGTCATATTCTCGACTCCACTAATTGAAAAAGGCCATCAAAGGTAGAATTGAAAGGTTTATATGGACTGAAACGAGATTCGAGTGAAACCGATAATTGGATTGTAAATGTTTATTAATCAATCAAGCATTTGTGCAACATGAAAAGACTCTACCAACAAAAGCTCTGGAGTAGCACCCTCAAAATAGTTTCACTACATCCCCATTAGCTGAGTTCGTCTACCGACCTTTTATTGTGCTTTAGCTACAATCTGATTACCAAATTATCCACCCACTTGCATTGATACCCTTCAGGTATTCTAGCAAGAACCCTAACTTCTACTCGTAGCAAACGCCAACTTCACTTTACTATTCAAAGTCCTGAATAAAAAACCTTCTGAAAAACAACTCCTGAAAGTTACTGCTCTTAAAATTGAATTTTTACCCTTATAATATCTGTGACCTTCGATGTCTGTGCTGGAGTAAACATGATTGCTAGGTTGTTGAATAAGTTTTGCAGTTCGATAAGGAAAACACAGTTTTATGGTTTGAAATAAAATCCATTGTTCAGTATAGTCTTGAATTTAAGAATCCCAATGAAATGAAATGAAATGAATTTAAGAATCCCATCCATGAAGCGAAAATCTGGAAGGGCTACAAAATACGCTTCCACAGTTCTTATGACCTTATCATTTGATGAAAACCCCGTTCCATGCATGGATTTTTTTAGGCTTGGAAAGAGATGGCAGTCGCTTGGGCAAAATTTGGTGAATGCGGTGGATGCCCCAACAAATTGAACTTTAATTCATGGATTTTAGACATTGCTCTTGCGGTACAGTGCATTATTCCGAAGAAAAATGGTTTTTTTCTCAGTATTTTTTCGCGATTTTTCCCCTCAGCTGGTCTAAAAGGTTACAATAATGCTCAGAATTTATTGTTTTACCAGTTTACAAGTAATCTACAAACAAAATTCCTTTCGCATACCAAAACACTTGCTTGGCCGATTTCTGGACTCGAATTCGTTTCGGAGCAGCCAGGTTCCCAGCACTCTTTATCATCTTGTTTTGATTTACGAACATGGCAATATACCCAAGCCTCATCTATAGTGATGAATCGACGCACAAAATCCATTTTGCCTGTTCGAAAATGCTCTAAATGTTGCTGAGAAAGTCGCTTTCGAATGTGCTTTTGTTCCATTGTTAGCGAATGCATGGGTGCCGCTTCTACTAAATCTCTTTCAGTCCCTCGACGGTTTCCTGTATTTTTGCTCCAATTTCTGGTGTTGTTGCTGTTTTTGGATGCCTTGAGGTGAATCATCATCAAGGCTTGTACGACCACGTTAAAGTTCAGCAACCCATCTTTCTATTGAGCTAATTGATGGTGAAAAATCCTTATACACTTTCAGCATTCGCTCATAAATTTCTTTTGCGTTAAATCTTCCAAAACCAATAATTCGTTCACTGCACGATACTTGATTTTTTCCACTGTAGGAAATTCGATGACACGTCGACACTAAGTGGCTCGTAAACAAATAATGAATTGACAAATTGAAATGAATTTTCAAATACCATCATATAAAGAGTGTTCCAACGTAACAAAAAGAATTTATGCTAGTAGCCTTCTCTTATCGAACCGCAAAACTTATTGAACAAGCCAGTAATGGCATTGTTGCTCTTCAATCGTCATTGAAAAATTACCTGGATGGAATTTCCGACAACGAGCATAAATTTTAAATTGTCTGGTCGATATTTTACGAGATGTCGATCACTACATCCACCACCGAGGAAATAATAGATTTATTTTTCCACACAACCAACGACACTTCTTTGGCAGGAAATATATATATTCAAGGTGGCTTTCAAAAGCAAAGCGGACTTTGTTATAACTGGTTGGGTGTGGGAGGTTACTTAAAACAATTGATGTCATTGTTATTGTTTCGTTTATCTATGGCCTAGCAATCTGGCCCAAAGAATCGGGCGTTAGTCATAAATAAACTTCCTTAACCAGTTTTAAAGTTGTAGGAGATCTGAACGGTGTTGTTTATACTTCTCCGTGGCACTGACAAATATCGACGCATATGGCTCCAGAGAAAAGTGTAGCACTTAGCCATTGCGACACAGAGCCCAGATCCATATTCTGAGTAAGTCTTGAGAACATAAGTAAACTGATATTAAACCTGAGCTGAACCTCAAGGTTTTTGCAAAACTTCGTAACGTAGACTGACAGTGTACTCTGCCCAGCTAGTGAAAAAGAGGATGAGCCAGGTTTGAGGTCTTTGGCACTGATGTGTTAAGAAGCGACACCTTGGCTCCTTGGCACTACAAGATCTACTCAGATTTCTTCGGAGATCGGGTAGATTTAAAGAAAATTAAACGGGAATCCAAGTGTAGTACAATGGACTTAATTAATATCTGAGTGCTGCACTTGCTAGTTGTCCCGACAAAAAAAAATATAATTTAAGATATACACGAACGTTGGGAGATGTTAACCCTCGTGCCCATACCAATAGGCATGGAGTTAAGCTCCCTATTTTAGGTCAACAATATTTGTATTCTACAAAAACTACAACAAGGCATTCAAGTCACAAATCGCTCATGGCTTTTACACTTAACCTTGGAGCTTTTCAACAGACTAAAGCTTTTATGTTTTACCAAACTTGTTCAACTCATCATGCTGATGTTCAGCTCATGAGGCTACCCACGTACGTGCTTTTGGTAGACCTATGAATTTCATTGAAGTTCGTGACTTCAGATGGTGCTGCTGTAATATAAAAGTTGGAGTGGAGCTTTGGAGCTTTAAGGGGTGCAGTTCGTTTTCGAATTCCAATGGGAGAGAAAGTTTGCGAATACGGGGTTGTTTTCGAGCATTCCACGGATTTGTCTGTTAAAAAGGAGCATTTTAAGCAAACTCATCTTGAACAAATGAAATCGGAAGCGAACTAAATTCACTATTTTCCTCCTGTTTCCGTGCGCTCTTTACACAGAAACACAAGAATTTATTTATTTTAAATGAACTACAATTGCACTGATAGAGATAATATTTTACACATCTATCCTCGTTAAGTGGTTTCGCTCTAAGTAAGTAAAGCGTGGCATGCGTTGTGTAGAAGCTTAACGGGTACTCCTTTCATTATTTTTGTTTATCAATACAATAAATAATAATTTTTAAACTGAAAATTAAAAGTCCTTAATTGTTCTTAAGAAAAATCTGAGAAAAGGGTATCGTAAGCGCACTTTTGTTGTATTAACATCTCTCAAAAATTCAAATTGGGAATGAGACAGAGTGTAGACACTGTCTGAAGAATGATAAAACCACATAGCATATCTTGTGCCACTGAGAAGACTACACATTTTGCATCAAGATCAAAAGGATACGAATGAAATCAAGAACGCTCTTGTTGCAGATATTTTGAAACTTGTCCACAAGGCTGAAAATTTGATGAAGGAATTTGTCTTTCAACCGATTCCTGAGACAGGTAACACCCAAGTCGAATAGAACCTGAAGTTATAACAGTCAATAGGACCAGTATTAAGTAACTTCTAAAACTTGTAGTAAGACACAGAAGATCTTTGGGTCGAAGTGTCGGCCATTGGGCACACTACAGATACTAAATTATTATTATTATAAGGGTGAGTGGTAATCTAAACAAACTCCATCTTCGGTCAAAAAAAGAAACCCCTTTTTTAAAGCACACCCGGGCGTACATTTTTCTCGTAATATTGTGTAGCTCAAGGAAAACTGCCACATCTGAGGATCAAAAAGTCTGCATATATTCGTCGAGAAACCAATGCATCCCCAGAAACTGACAGTTTGGTGTCGGCATTGGCACGTTTTTCTTTGAAAATGCTACTGGCAGCGCCATTTTGGTTAGCTCACCGCGCACCGCCTCAGCTCAGAGGCCTAAGACACATTTTTTTTTTTTTGGCGAAAATTCATACCATAAACTTTGACAATCTTCGGTTTCAGTAGGTGGTCGCACCATACCACAAAACGCATGCCACAATCAAGGCTACGAATTGACGCCGTTAGACTTCTTTGTATGATGCCGTAAAGTTCCCATATCATGCGAACAGTCTATTAACGATTCAGATCCTTACAACGAATAACGAGAAACCATTGGTGAGATAAAGCTACAAACCGTCACGAAGGTTTTAGGAGACTGGGTGAACCGAGTGCGCTGCTGTGAAGCCAGCTTAGACAGCCGCATGAATAAAAATCGTATTCCATAAATAATGGGAGTTCGAATAAACCAGTAATACGTAGTATAAAATTAATTACTGTTAAGCTTCTTCTTTTTTTAATTTTTGCAAAGAACCCACTGTATGTGCCACCCTGTATATGCAGTACATAAAATTGACCGTAACTGAGCAAGTGAGAATTGGTTATAACGTATTACCACAAATTTCAGAATATTATGAACATTTGACGTACTTTCTGCCTTCACTAAAACCTCAAAATGCACGCAACACACACAAACACATCTGTATAACCAACACATACAAACAGCCGGATGAGGAAGGATATACGTGGCTCTTAATTTCATGGACATCAGATAATTTATTTCTGCGTACATTGCTCAAAGAGGAAGGC
>JAYXIM010046526.1:0-124897 GCA_037575425.1 Anastrepha fraterculus
GTTGCCACCTATTTAAAAATATTTAAAACTAAAAAATTAAGCAATCTTATTTAAACATGAAGTATAGCTTATACCACTTTCAATAAAAAAAAATTTCATAGAGTTGCCACCTATTTAAATATATTAAAAATTGAAAAATGTCCGAATATAATCGCAAATCAAGATGAAGTATATTTTATGCAAGCTCCAATAAAAAAATGTAGAAAGAGTTGCCACCTATTTAAAAATATTTGATACTTAAATAATATCCTAATACGATCGTATATCAAGATGACGTACTTATATTTTAGGCAACCTTCAATAAAAAAGATTTCAAATTTTTAATTAAAAATTGTATTCCTTCTATTCCTTCTATTTAAAAATATTTAAAACTTAACGAATATTATTAAACGATCGTATATCAAAATGAAGTATATTTTATGCAACCTCGAATAAAAAAATTTAGATAGAGTTGCCACCTATTTAAGAATATTTAAAACTAAAAAATAAAGCAATCGTATTTTAAAATGAAGTATAGTTTATACCACTTTCAAAAAAAAAATAGATAGAGTTGCCACCTGTTTACAAATATTAAAAATTGAAAAATGTCCGAATATAATCGTAAATCAAGATAAAGTATATTTTATGCAACCTCCAATAAAAACATTTAGATAGAGTTGCCACCTATTTAAAAATATTAAAAACTTAAAAATATCCTAATATAATCGTATTTTAAAATAAGGAATAGTTTATGCAACTCAAAAAAAATTGATAGAGTTGCCACCTGTTTAAAAATGTTCAAAACTTAAAATATATCCTAATACGATCGTATATCGAAATGAAGTATATTTTATAAAACTTTCGATAAAAAAAATTCGATTTAGTTGCAATCTATTACAAAATATTTAAAACTTAAAAAATATTTAAATCTTAAAAAATATTCTAATGCAATCGTATATCTAAATGAAGTAACTTTCAATAAACAAAATTTCGATAGAGTTGCCCTTTATTAAAATATATTTAAAACTTAAAAAATATTCTAATACAGTCGTATATCAAAATGAAGTAAATTTTGTACAACTTTCTATAAAAAAAATGTGGATAGGGTTGCCACCTAATTTTTAATATAATTGTTTGTTTTTAATTGGATGTAATGAACTGCGTAGTAGCATTTCTAATGATCGTGATTAGCACTTTGAATTCAATTACCGGGGAATGATTATTTGGTTATCGCACACTTTATAACGAAATAATTCGAATATTGAAAATTATAATTTACAGTTCAGGCTTTGGGCTCACATATTAGGCATATGAAAAGTAAATACTTCCAGACACCTAAAATGGTTTACAAAAATTCAATAAATGTTATTTTTCTATATTTATTTATAAAAAATGATATTTCCTACTTTGAAATACTATTTCCTTTCCAAAAACTACGGTGTAGAACAAAATCTTGCTTTTATGAATCCTCCATCCTTTTCTACGCAATAGTACTGGGTACATTTTCCACCATCTTCTCTTAGCTCATTTTTGCATTGCCATTCCAAACATTTTTCTACCACATTTTCTGTATCATGAAAGTTGCGATGCATATTCGCGCCACTTTTCTCCTTTACCTAGTTGGCGTACAACAACCTTTTCGCCTTCGATTAGGTGGCGTAGCGCGATGTGGCATGCAATGACTTTCGTATGCGAATTTATGCACGAGTGCGCCACAAAACCAAACAGACCTACGCACACATGTACGTTATTGCATATGTAAATATGAGCCACGAACATCGCTATTAGGCGTGTGCGTGCGCGAGCGTGCATTTGTGTATGTGATACGTAATTTCAAGTCATAGGCGCACAGCATGGCCCAGGTTGTGAACGTAGGCAGCGCACGCAACGAGATGCAACATACACATAGCGTTAGGTATTTCTATACAACAAAAATTAACAACAAAATATAACATAGCAAGCGGAAGTTTAGCGAGGTTGCGGTTATTGTGCTCCTTTTCAAGGATCCACTTCCAGTGGTTTTTATACGATGTGACGCACATATTTATGCTGTGAGTTTGTGTGTGTGTGTGTGCGGCGAAAGAAATTGAAAGCAATTAAATAAAGAAAAATCAATTTATAATTTTAAATTATGTATTATACGGACATGTATGTATGCAGGTATGAGTCGGTAATGCTTCAATTAACTGAAATGTTCGTTTAGCGCAGTAGGCAGTTCACAAACTCCCGTAAGATACTTCCGCCTGCCCTTAGCTATATTCAAGTAGAGGGTAGTAAGAGCTCCAGCCGCAAAACAAAAATAAATCTTTCACCTCTGAAACATCCCGCACCTACCACACAATTCATTTTGGAACTAACCATGAAAATAGATGTTCCAAAGTATTCATAGAAGAACGTTGATCAGTTCTATTTACCAGAGAATGCCCAAGTCATTGGAACAGTATGGAAAACTTGCATATTCATACGCTCCCTCTTTCTCAAGCTCAAGTCACTTTAGTATCGGGGCCTCCTTAAAGACAGTTTCTTCGTTAAAAAGATTTACCGCCGACATGAGGCAGACACCGTTCAAAACCTTTGCTAAGGAAGATGTGATCACAAGATTGATTACAAGAGCTCCAAGTGGGGCGGTCTGCTCATTACTGCAAAAATGTAGTTCATCTCAACCGCTTTTCGACAAACCTAAGACATACATAAATATTTTAACGAATTACAGCTTTAGAATAAGGAGATCAGGAAATTTGGTTGAAAATCCCATTTCTTAGTGAGTATTTTCTAGACCTTCTGTGTAGGAATAGAGAGCATATTAAGTCAGGTTCGTGTTCGACATTCTGTTTAACTTAGATGTGTTTGGGATTATGAAGCACTTAACGAGGTTAGGTTGAAGTTAAGAATTTTCTGCGTAGTAGGAAAGAACATGAGCACTACTCCCATAATGATCCGCTGGATTTTTATATCGTTCAATGCTGGAAAAAGGTATTTAGAGAGGGTAGCCGCCTGAGGTTAGCGACTCTCTTCTTAGTACAAAGCCGCTGCTGGTCGATCTTTGGAAGCCTTAAGTTCATAGTTTTCCGACCACGATTTCACAACTTTCCACAAATTTTCAACGACAATCCCAACTCCCTTAATGATCTCTGCAGTATTTAAGTCGTTCAATACAAGAAAAAGGTATTAACTATTTGGAGAAGGTGGGTTGAAGGTTGAAATTATCTTCCAAGTACCAAGTAGCTGCTGGCCGACCTCTAAAGGTCTTTATTTCACAGTTCTTCGGTTCCGAGCTCAACTCCCTTAATGATCTCTGCAGTATTTAAATCATTCAGTGCTGGAGAAAGGTATTGACTATTTGGAGAAGGTGGGTTGAAGTTAGAAATTGTTTTCCTAGTAGTAAATAATTGTTGACTGACCTTTGGAGATCTTAAGTTCACAGTCTTCTGACTGAAAGCTCAACTCCCTTAATGCTGGAGCTATGGATGTCGCAAACCCATTTCGTATTGAGTCCGTTTCGGTCGAGCCTCTACAAAAATGATGTCTCTGGTGCGGAGTCATAACTTCGCCGTCTCTAGGAAAAGATTGTTGAAAACTGCTTCGGTTCCGAAAGCAGCCAACGTAAATTGCTTGTCCACGAACGTGGCCTCTACTTTTGCGGAATCTCATGCAGCGCAAATTCCATATAGCGGCCCTTGATTTGCGAAGTCCAAGTATTAGTTAGTTCTTCAGCCCCATCTTGTGGAATTATACACATCCACTAAATTTTCGGAGGATTCAAAGATAAATGACAAGGAACTGATGGGTTTGAGACCTTTAGACAACTCCTGCTCGCTCTTCTCTATAAGCGGTTTAGATATCAAAAGTATCTACGCATTCTTCCATTAGTAAAAAGCATAATTGAGATGCTGCCTTAACAAGAAACTGTATTTTAAGCATAATTTGAAGATCCAGTCTTGGAGTCGCCATTATTTATGACTCCTGCAACATTATAAAGATAATTCCATGAGGAACTGGAGTTCGCTCCCACGACAGTAACGGAAACGACCCGGATTTATATCCGGCCAAGGACTGTCACTTCAGCAGCATTCCCCGTATATGTATCAAGAATGTTTCTGCTGCTGCACCAACAACAACAACAACAACAGGGTCTTTTTTATAAGTGAAATTAAAAGTTTGTGGAATTTTTCTCGTTTCAGTATAAAATTTCAAATTTAGATTTATATCGTTCTTGTTCGACAGTGAGCTATAGGTGCGTTTTTTCTGATCATCTTTCCCCTTATTTTAGGGTGATGATGCACAGCAAAGGCTGGTACTTAAATTTAAAAGAAATAATTCAACGACCATGGAAAATACCAAGGAAAAGAGTACAGTGAAAATTAACTGAGAGTCACAAGAAAGTCACTCGGAATGAGAGCACACATCTGTCCAAAGCACAAGAAAAAAGTCCGAAGTATTGGTCCCAAAGTGATCTCACAAGCCACTACCTCTCAATAAAGAGTTTTTAATTTTGAAGTTATTTCACAAAAACTTAAAAATGAAACTACATAAATCACCCATCCGGCCACCTTCCTCACAAATACAACAAATTATAGTTACTCAGAGCCCACCAGCGCAACTAATTTATCGCTAAGGCAAACATTTATCAGCCCAACCCGGTGCAATGAGTTCAGCGGCATGTACAGCAATGCAATGCATGGCCCTGCAATTATTGTTGAACTTTCAATTTTCATGTGCTATTGTACTTTCAATATATACGAGTACATTTCATGCTACCTATGAACGTGCGCACACACACTCACTCACATATCTCCTCACAATTCACACTTTCCGTCTTCCTCAACTATGCCCATTGCCTACGAAAATGGTGCGCTGTTGTATGTCATTAATGAGTCTGATGACTGCGAAAATATATACGAGAATTTGTAATGGGCAAATACACATACAAGTTTACACACACACGTGCTAAAAAAGCTGTGTACGTACATGCCTAATAGTTGCAAGCAGTTGATAACGCAAGCAAAACGCTTTTTTTCATAAAAAATAGTACAAGAATAGTTTGCCATCACTCATATGTGTCTATCTTCTTTCGCAAACTCGTGCGCTATTTTTGTTTTTAGCGGCTAAGAGACGCAATGATATCATGTATTGCTGCGTAATTTCGCTTTTACTTTCAAGTTAAGGGGTAAGGGGTAGTCAGAATTTTCAAAAAATCGATTTTGTTTTTTTTGCATTTTCTTAAAGTATAATGTTTTAAAAATATTGTGTAAAAATTTGAAGTGAATCCGACAAATACTTTTCAAGTTATTCAACAATTAACAAAGGGCGCTCGGCCGCTCCGGAGCCGATAGCAAAACTTTAAATGCGTTTTTCTCAAAACTATGTTTTTCAAACTGGTGAACACTGTAACTTAAAAACCGCTACGTATATTTCAATAAAATTTATACAGCTTTTGAAAAACATAAAAAACTTGTGCCTGATCGAAGGTTTTTTTTTTTTCAAAAATTTCGATTTTTTTTTAACAATTAACTGTTGGTTTTTCTTTCTAAAATCTGGAAAAAATGTTCTGAGGCCGCCATTTTGTTCATTTTGAAAAAAAAAAGCTTCGATCAGGCACAAGATTATCTATTAATAAAACTAATTTTTCTTGTCCGATTGGTTTTAGATGAATCTGCAAGGACTTGTGATGTTCACCGCAAGGGACTTCTGGAGAAACGGGCTTCACACAAACAGCGATAACTTTTGCAATTATTAATTTTTTAAATTTTGGTGAAGTCAAGTTAAAACATGATGTTTTTATGCTATGTTTTTATTTTTGGTAAATAAATTAATTAAGTAGCAAAAAAAAATTCGTGAAAATCATTATTTTTTCGGGCCTCTGACTACCCCTAACCCCTTAAGGCTGCATGTAGAGTCTTAAGCAGCACAATGAATTGGCTACTAACTCCGCTTTATGCTTTGTGATCAGGTGTCTGAGCCCTTTGTCTCCGTTTTCTAGGCTGTGATCTCTGTTTCCCTGTTTGACGTCTGCTTTGTCTCCCACTCTACAATTTCCGGTTGTTTCTCTCCCTTAATTGCGAGATCAGTGAAGTCCTCACTGTCCGTATCCTGTCATATGATTTCCCAACCTCCGGGTTTTGGTTTGTGCTCAGGTTTCTGAAAACTTCAGCCTTCATTTTCTCGCCTGTGTTGGCTCTGAATAAGTTTTTGGTTTCGGATTTCGGTTTGAGATCGGATTTCTGTAGTCTTCAGTCATCGTTTTCTTTTCTATTCAGCCTTTGTTTTCCCGCATCTAGCCTCCAATCTTAACTCTGAATTAGCTTTAGGTTTCGCATTTTGGCTTGTGATCAGATTTCTGAACCCTTCAGCCTTCATTTTCTCGCCTATGTTGGCTCTGAGTTAGTTTTTGGTTTCGGATTTCGGTTTGTGATCAGATTTCTGTAGTCTGCAGTCAGCGTTTTCTAGCCTCTGATAATCGATATTGACTCTGTATTAGTTTCCGGAGAATGATTTTAGCTTGTGAACAGGTTTCTGAATTCTTCAGCCTTCGTTTCCTGGCCTGTGGTCTTCGTTGTTGGCTCCAAATTAGTTTTTCGTTCCGGATTTTAGTTTGTGATCTGGTTTTGAAAGTACTCAATCTCCGTTTTCTGCTCTATGATTTCCAACGCTGACTCTGAATACAAAAACTGATTCGGTTTTTAATTTGTGATCAGGTTTCTGAAGTCCTAAATCATCGGTTTCTGGTCCGTGATATCCGATATTGGCTCTGAGTTAGTTGTTAGTTTAGGAGCATTCTTCACCGAAGGCCACCAAGGTCCCCACACTACTTTTTGTGTTTTCTGATCTCCGGTGTTTGCTCTGAACAAATTTTTAACCTTGGGGTTTGGTTTTGTTTCAGGTTTATGACGTCCCTAGTTTCAGTTTTCTAGTAATTGTTCTCTGACTTCTGGTCTGAGTTAGCTTTTAGCTTCATATTTTGTTTCGCAATCAAGCCTCTGATGTATCCAATCTGAGTTTTTTTCCTATTTGATCTCTGATTTTCGACCTGAGCTAGTTTCTAGTCTCGTGTTTTAGTTTGTGATTAGCCTTTTGATGCCTTCGGTCTAAGTTTCTTTGACAGTAATCTCCGTTCTTAGCTCTGAATTACTTTCCCCTCTGTGTAGTCTGATCTCGTATGACCTTAGTCTCTGAGATCCACAGTAGTTGCTCTAAGTTAGTTTTCAACTACGGGTTTGCTTCCGTTCCAAGTCTCCACCGCCTTCAAAATACTTTATACGATTCGGTCTTTGGTATCAAGAGGTGGAATCGTCAAAGAGCGCAAGCTTGGTCTAGAAGGCCTCAGAT
The DNA here is from genome assembly GCA_037575425.1 of Anastrepha fraterculus. Lineage (NCBI taxonomy): Eukaryota > Metazoa > Arthropoda > Insecta > Diptera > Tephritidae > Anastrepha > Anastrepha fraterculus. The sequence continues at coordinate 7,306 of JAYXIM010046526.1, forward strand.
TTTGTCAGAGCGATACCAATTGTCATACTGATTGCAAAGCTTTCCACTTATTGAAGGTAGGGTTGGGTTATAAGACTTTCACTAGAAAATAATCGGTGCATTTGCTTTCAAGCATCATTTGAATTGAAGGCTCTGGAGCCATTTGAAGTCATTGGGCTACGGCGACCAGGAAAAAACTAGAGAAATATTTGAAAACCACACGTGCCTGGCCTACTCAGCTCGTCATTCGTGATGTCCATAAGTTGCTCCAATGGTGAGCAGTCAAGAATATCTGAAGTAATATCTCATCATCAATAATAAGATTTCTACAAAAATAAGTCAACAACAAATGCAGCCTTGTGGATTAGCATCACACCAATCACTCGATTAGATTAGATTAGATTTGAGAGGGGTTGGCCAAGTCCAAGCACTCAGTCAGGAGACCATTGTTATCTTAAGATATCCGGAAGAGGAATAGTATAAACTTTATCCATTCTCAGTATATCGCAACCCATTATCCTAAGTCTGATTCTGGAAAACGCCACACAGCTACAGAGAAAATGCTCTGCAGTATCGTCATCCTCGAAGCAGGATAGGCATATCGGAATCAGTCGGTTATTAAGCCTTCAAATGCTCTAAAAGGTAGCTCAAAGTTTGATGCATAGGATGACGTACTCCTGTGGCTCCCTTTATGGTAATCGTTTTTATCACGGATATCATGAAAAAATCTATCGACTGGGGAAAAAAATTCATATTTTCCTAACCAATTTGTTTTTATTTCTATTCATTATCCTACACCTCCCAAAAACCACCCACTGAAACGAGTTTTGCCTTCTCTAAGTCGCTGTTTTCTGGGCTATTATATTTGGCCTTCGTATCTGAAGTTTTTTTTCGCGTTTTTATCCGCCTCAATTCTTAATTTTTATGTTCTAATCTTTGTTGAATGGCTTCTTATCTTTGTCTCCACTGATCTTCATTTCGATCTAAGATAATTTGTGAGATAATTTCTTCACTTTTTTTCTAAAGGGTGGTTAAATTTTAAGGCCCGATATTGAATGTAAGCCACACCTAAACGTCAAGTTTTTTCTGCATTTCATTTGACATTTTTCCATTTCAGACTAATTCAATTTCAACTATGGAAAGATATACAACCGAACAACGCGTTAAAGTTATTCAGGCTTATTACGAAAACGGGCGTTCAAATCGAAATGCATATCGCGCACTTCGTGAAGAAAATCATCTTCAGTGATGAGGCACATTTTCACCTCAGTGGATTCGTCAATAAGCAGAATTGCCGCATTTGGGCGAATGATGATCCAAGAGTGATTACCGAAAAACCAATGCACCCACGAAGAGTGACTGTTTGGTGCGGTTTATGGGCCGGCGGCATCATTGGGCCGTATTTTTTTCAAAATGAGGCCGATCAGGCAGTTTCGCTATCGAATTGGAAGATATGGATGTGGAAGATATGTGGTTTTAACAGGACGGTGCAACATTTCACACAGCTAACAAAACAATGAATCTTTTGCGCGAAAAATTGGATGGCAGAATAATCTCACGTCGCGGCGATGTCAATGGCCGTCAAGATCATGTGTTTTGACACCGTTTTACTTCTTTCTTTGGGGTTATTTGAAAGAAAAGGTGTACGTCGATAAGCCAACAACAATTCAAGAGCTAAAGGATGAGATAATTCGGCACATTAACGGCATAGAACCTCAATTATGCCTCAGCGTCATCGAAAATTCGGACCATCGGATGGAGGTGTGCCGCCGAGAACGCGGCAGTCATTTGGCCAATATTTTGCTCCATACGTAATTAAGCCATACCAATATTACCATAATAAATATAAATGACAATAGTTTCCCAAAAAAATTGTACTTTATTCAAAATCAGCACCGGCCCTTGAAACTTAACCACCCTTTTTTACTATATAATTTTCTATAAATTAGTTCTACTAAACAGAGATTTTGGCATTCCATGTCGCTATTGGTAAACATTTTATTTGGTGTAGGTGGAAGATCTAATATTTTTTCGTGGAAACTGTATAGCTTTAGTTCGACTGTAGGGCCCACGCACTAAATTACATTCACACACACACACACACACATGCCAACAAGCGCATTCGCCACAGCACTTCCTCCACACTTTTTTCCATTCGAAACAGTTTTTTGTTTTTTCATTTTTCATTTCGAAAGCAAAGCAAATCGAAAAAAAAGAAGTACACTTCTAACTGTAAAAGTGTGCATGCGGTGTTGTAAGTAGTCGAGCGTTATTGCTGCCTTGCATGACAGCCGCAAACGAGCCGACGAGCGAAAGAACGACTCTGAACGAAACTGGCGGCGGCGTCGGCGTTGCATGCCTGCACTCTAAAGTGGTTGTTGGCCCAATTAAGGGTCATTGCTACGGCTATGGCAAGCGGCAAAGGCAAAGGCAAAAGCAACAGCAACGGTTGAGGCTATATGCTGACTATGACTCTGCTACTTGGTGCTTGGTTGTTGGCTGTTGGCTGTTGGCCGCGGCCATCGCTCGACTGCCTTTGCCTCAGCATTGAGCATTGGCGTTGCAAAAGTGCAACCGAAATAGCAACCGAGGCAGATTCATTTGTTCAACTGCCTGTCAAATGAAATGTAGCAGCAATGAAAGTAAAGCAATGCAAGGCGGGCTGTGCGCTGAAAAAAGAAGCAAAAAACGAGAAAAAAGCAAAAATACGGAAAAAACCCCGATATATTTTTTTTAATTGCCAACATAAGCCTGCAAATATTTGTGTGCGCGCAAAGTAGTCGTACAAACACACATGTGCATGTCTATACATTGTTGCACTACGGTGCGGCTTGCTTTTGGGCGTATGTGTACGACATGGCGTATTAGTAACAAATAAGTTCACTTTTAATTTATGGCCAACCTATTAGATATGGAAGTTTGTATGTATGTGTATGTACATTTCTATGTACAATATTTAATTGCACACTTTTGTGTGCTACAATTTACTAGCTTGCGACTTGTGTGGCACATATTTTCAAATATTGCAAAAAAAATTCAATTCTCAAAATTTTGCTGTCTCAAGCGATTATGCAACATTGTATGAGAAATTGGTGTTTTACGATTGCTTATGCATTTACATAAGTACGAAAAGTTTAAAAAGTCATTAAATTGTAATACTTAGCGTAAGATTTCTTTTCTACAATATATAAGCACTTTATCGAGTTACGAGGCTCAACCTGTAATGGAACTCTTAAAGAGTTATTCTTTCCTTAGAACAACAGAGTCTCTTAATTAAAAATATGTCAATGCTTGGAGTCAAGTGGGACTATCTTTAGGTGAGGCTGAAGTTTTCGCCTCAATAGTTGGCACACTAATGTCTATAAAGAAGACAAAATTTATGTACGCACATCAAATATTCACGTCAATGAAGATATTTAAGAGTATTCACACACGAAAGCCTCAATTTTTACTCACATGGCGAATATAATTATTTTAAAGCATCGTAGGGTTCGCTCACAAAAATTCAGCCTTATAATGACGGGTCTAGAAACAACAAATACGTACTATTAGCAAAAGTAGTCACCTTAGCTCATTTCTACCTTGCGCCAGTACTTCTTAACCATGTGAAAATAAATATTTAAGCGAGACTAGAACTCAATTGTAGCAGTTCTGCATTTTTAGTTTTTGCCAGCGTTTCAGATTTTTTTTAAACACTTCAAAGTTTCAGTAAGATGCAGAATTTAGAAAAACCTATAAATGAGAAAATCCTAAATCCCGAAATTTTGTAATTCTGCAATTCAAATGTTCATCAAATTGAAATCTTTTAATTATGAAATGGTGCTAGTTACTATCCTAAATACGTTTACAAATACAATTCGGGATGCCGAAGCAATGAATCCCGAAATTCGGGATCAAAGTGAATGTTAGAATATCCGCATATTTCTAAAAGTACCTTTTAACAAAGTTTTTTGGAAGCTGCTCGAATAATACAATAATTTAAATTAATTAGAAATTATCTCGGGATTGCGAAAATTCAGTGAATCCCGAAATTTTCCACTTTTACTATTAAAATTTTCATTAAATTGAAATCTTTTATTGAAGAATTATTTCTAATTACATTTCTAAATGCTATTTACAAAAACAATTCGGGGTCCCGAAAATAGAAGTCGCGCAATTCGGGATCAAATTGAATGTTAAAATATGCAATAACTATTTCTATATTTCTATATTTCTGAACACCTTTTAAAAAAAATTTCAACAAATCCGCCAAAAATGTCATCAGATTAAGTACAAATTATTTCGGGATCGAAAAAATTCATTAAATCCGGAAAATTTCAAATTCTGCAATTGAAATTTCCGTCAAATTGAAGATTTGTAATTATGAAATATTCTTAATTATTATCCTAAATACCTTTACAAAAACAATTCGGGATCCCATCATTTGGAGTACCGAAATTCGGGATCAAATTGAATGTTAGAATATCCGCCAAATATTTCTAAAAGTACTTCAAAATGCCTTTTAACAAAGTTTTTTGGAAGCTGCTCGAATAATACAATACAATTAAATGAATTGGAAATTATTTCAGGATTGAGAAAATTCAGTGAATCCCGAAATTTTCCACTTTTACTTTTAAAACTTTTCATTAAATTGAAACCTTTTAAATACAAGGTATTTCTAATTACATTTCTAAATGCTATACACAAAAGCATTTCTGGGTCCCGAAATTAGAAGTCCCGAAAATCGGGATCAAAATGGATGTTAAATGTGCAATAAATATTTCTCAAAGTAATTCTGCACACCTTTTAAAAAAAATTTCAACAAATCCGCCAAAAATGTCATCAGATTAAGTACAAATTATTTCGGGATCGAGAAAATTCATTAAATCCGGAAAATTTCAAATTCTGCAATTGAAATTTCCGTCAAATTGAAGATTTGTAATTATGAAATATTCTTAATTATTATCCTAAATACCTTTACAAAAACAATTCGGGATCCCATCATTTGGAGTCCCGAAATTCGGGATCAAATTGAATGTTTAAACATCAGCTAAATATTTCTAAAAGTACTTCAGAACATCTTCTAACACAGTTTTTCGGAAACCACTCGAATAATACAATACAATTAAATTAATTGGAAATTATCTCGGGATTGCGAAAATTCAGTGAATCCCAAAAGTTTCCATTTTTACTATTAAAATTTTCATTAAATTTAAATCTTTTATTGAAGAGTTATTTCTAATTACATTTCTAAATGCTATTTACAAAAACAATTCGGGGTCCCGAAAATAGAAGTGGCGAAATTCGGGATCAAATTGAATGTTAAAATATGCAATAAATATTTCTAAGTACAAATTATCTCGGGATGGAGAAAATGCCGTAAATACCGAATTTTTTCCAACTCCGCAATTAAAACTTCCGTCAAATTGAAGAGTTGTAATTATGAAATATTCCTAATTATTACCCTAAATACTCGTACCTTTACAATAACAATTCGGCATCCCATCATTTGGATCTTTTAAAAAAAAAATTTCGGAAACTCCCTGAATAATACAATTAAGTTAATTGGAAATTATCTCAGGATTGAGAAAATTCAGTGCATCTCGAAATTTTCCATTTTTACTATTAAAATTTTCATTAAATTTAAACCTTTTAATTAAGAAATATTTTAATTTTACATTTCCAAATGCTATTTTATACTCAGGCCTGCGATTGAGATATATTAAAATTTATTTCGATTTTTTTTTTTAATATTTATGTTATGATCAGTAAAAGTTGAATATTTTACTCGATGATTTCCTTAATTTTTCAGAACTATGCGCTTTGTGTGGGTGTCGGTAGGAACAGCGGCGCGCTTAGACGAGAAATAAAGGTTCATTCGGTGGTTTTAGAATGTGGAAGACAAGTTGAAGAGCCGTTGATTATTTCACTTTTAACAGCATTGGAAAAAGTGTACTTACTACTTCTTAATAATTTTTTTTTTCATTTAAGTATAGCCGGGGTATGCACTACATTTGCCGGAACGCCCTATTTCGCGCTACAAGCGACAAAAAGAGAAAAACGGCGTAGAAAAGGCAGCCCTATGGACTAGGGAACCAGCAGCATTGATGCGCTACCAGCGGCATTGGCAGAACTAATAACAAACTACCCTTTAACCACAGCGGCAATCGAAGAGAAAACAAGCGGGTAAATACGTAACAACGAGAATATAAAAGCCATAAAGGGGCAACACAAAAATGAAAAGAAAAAAATTGCAAAGTGCAAAAATGTATGCGCAGCATTGGCGCTGACTTACCCCATAAAATAGTCGGGTTGGTCAGTTTTACTCCTTTTATTGCTGTTGCTTGTGTAGTTATTCAATGTAGAGTTTTTATTGTTGTTGCTGCTACTGTTGCAGCTAAAGTCGTTGTTTTCGTTCCTACACTGCCTGTACGCACTGCAGTGTTTTGTTGTACTTTTGCTTGTTGTCTTGTTGTTATTGCTTCGCCTATGGCATATGCCAGCCAGCTCAGTTAGTTCATATGTTTTTGTTCTTTTTGTTGTTATTTTTGTTATTGTTACTGTACCAACTTGCTTGTGCTGCTTGCACTCTGCTTTGCACTTCTGTGCGCCTATTCAGTGTTGCTGCCGTTGAGCGATTTGCCGGTGACGTTGATGACGTTGTCATCAAAGCTGCAGCACGGCGATTTGTTGTTGTTGTGCTGGTGTAATTGATAGCTCTGGCAGCGTTGTTGTGCTCTTGTTTCTGTTGCAAGTTGTGTAAAAAGCTAGAAAATTTCGGTTGAGAGAAAATTGATAAAAATTAGAAGCGGCTTTGTGGAAGAAATTTCAAAAACTGCAGTGAAAAGATAATGAAAAGTGAGAGTATAATAAATATTGGGCGCTGTAGCCGCATCATCAAACATTAGTGGTAGTCCGAACTGCTTTAAGCAATACAGTTGTGATTGAAATTAATTAAAATATATAAAATTGCTTATCCCAAGTTTGAGAGTGTTCAGGAGTCACAAAATTCTCCAATTCTGCAGCTAAAACTTTCACTAAAATTAAGTCTCGTTGTTATGAAATCTGTGGCGTTTTAACATAACAACTTAAGTGCAAAAATTGCATTTCGAGATATTAACGATGTTATGTAAAATAAGTACTGCGTGGCTTTTGGAAAATGTTTTTAATCCAACGAGAGGGCTCACTAGACTTCAAACAAAATTTAACAAAAATGTAAAAATTTGTGGTTTGTAAGCATGTTTTTTTCACTGTTTCGTACTTAAGATGTTTTAAAAAACTCGCGACAAGAAAAAGAAGCATCTTATATAGACTTAAGACATTATTATCGATATAAATATAAATTAATCAATTCTTACGAGAACATAAGATCTTCTGTTGTAATTAAAAAGAGTAAGTTAATTTAGATAAGATATTTTTATTTATTCAGTTCCTTACCTTAAAGTAGTAAAATTAATACATTTTTCAGTTCAAGGAGAATATTAATTTAAATAATCCGTTAGGACATTACAGTTTGTTGCGTTAGCGTTTAGCTAAAAAGAAAAATATGTATGTACATAGGTATATATCTACGTATAAAAGTAAAAATATTCAATCCGTTTTTCATTGTTTCAATGTTTATAATAGTCAGACTTTCGTCTAGTAATATTATATATACGTATTATTATTCTTCACTTTCGTCATACGACGTTAAATCTGGATGAAAATCGAACATATCTTCGTTTCTTAAGTTTATATAAAAGCCTTTATAAATTTCATCTACAAGAGGTAACATTTCTAAAAGATCATTTTTCTTTTTTGTGCTTATTTTTATTGGAGAGTCGTAGCACTTTTTCAAGTCTTTTATTTTAACACAATGGATTCCTCGCTTTGATATATTTATAAATTTGAAGGGATCATCCTCTCTTAGAGATGTTTTAAAATATAATTTACCAAATTCTTTTGTATATCTGAGCCACTTAATGTCTTGCCAATTGAATTTATTGCCGCTGTCATCAACTTTTCGCCAAGTAAACAAGTTTTTCGATGCATATGCAAAATCCAGCATTTTCGATTGCTCCATTTCATTCACTATAAATTTGTTCTTTACGCCTACCGTGCGTATAAATTGGTACCAATCGCGAGGATGATGGATTTTTATTGAAGACTTTTTTTCTTTTTTTCTATTGCAGCATGGTCACTATTACACTCCATGTGTGTGTGACCGGGTACCATAAATTTGTGATCTATAATACTTACGTCGTTATCTAATTGCAAAAAAATTGCAAACATCGTTGCAATGAACGAATTCTTATTTTGTCCTGAACAGCAGTCGCTATAGAAAACCACATTTTTTATATTTGTATTCAGTTCTAATAAATGAGCGAATATGCAGGAAGAAACTTCGTTTCCACCTCTTTTAGCTATTGCTTCATGCCACATATAGCATATTGGTTGATTTGTTGTGCAGTCATGCACGGTAAGATTATAAGTCAATAACGGTCTTTTGTAAAATGACAATGAAGTCCTCAGTAGCGGTGTGGGCACTGCTGTAGATCAAAGCAAAACACTTTAAAATCATTATTATTTATAGCGATATCCTTATCGGTTTTTTTTGAGTCATATGCTTGTTGTGCTAGATTGAGATGCTCAGTTTTTTCTAATTTTAGCGAATCAATCTCTTCGTTATTAGCAGCTTGTATTTTCGACTGAAGCAAATCGCACTTGTGGCAAGTATCAACCTTTGGTTTTTTAAATTTTAAGTCAAGTGTACGGAAAAGTTCTGCGAATTTGGAAAGCGATATAGACTGTTCATATTTATCTCCATAGAGACGATGCATTTCAGCTACCGATAAATCACTGGGTAGATAACGTTTGGAAGTATCACGTCGAGTATAGTGCGACTCATATGACGGAAAACTTTTAATGAAATCCAAAACTTCTTTTTCCTTTTCTACAGAAAGTTTTTTAGGACCCTTATGTTTACCCCGCATGTCTACCTTAACACCAATCCCATCAAGTTTTGCCTTCGCAATAGTTTTAATAAATTGTTCGGTTTCAGATAATGTAAATCTAAAGCATTTTTGACACACTGCAACTCTATTACCACTAATCTCCATGAAATAATAATATGAATATGGCCTTTTCCTCGGATTGGTTTCATGCTTAACTCTTTTTACCGTGTTGGTTTTTTCAATTTCAATCAAGCCATTAATATAAGCTGTACGTAAGTTGTAAGAACCTAGTCCCCAATACTGTTTGTGTATGAGCTGCTGTTCTTCGTATGTTATTCTCTAAGCGCATTTTTTTCTGCATGATTCCAACGGACGAACGATACGGGCTGGAACATGTTTTCCAGCTGTTGAAGTATAACTCTAACCACGAATTCTTAATACTTTTCGCGTTGATGATTGCACTTTATTTGCCACAATTTCTTTCGTAACATTCTCGGAATTCACCTAGTTTAAAATTTTTGTATCACAAATTATAAAACATTTATTTTAATACTTACAGTATCGTTTTCTGAACCTGAGCTAGAAACAGCACACCCACTTATATCAAAATTAGGATCAACAAACGAATCATCGCTAGGAAAGTCAACTTTACTCAAATTGTTGACATCTAGCGAACCAAATATATCTTCACTATCCATTTGACGAGCAAGCACTCCTCACAGTTCAACAAACTCTTATCAACTGAAAAGCTTATGTAGAGAAAAAAATACAAAATGCACACACAAACAAACTTATATGGATTTAGTATACCATTATTTTCAAACGAAGATTCAACAGAATGCCTTACGTGAAATTAAGATGTTCTGTAAAACGAAAAATGTACAATTTATGATAGTTTAAGTTTTATAATAAGGTCTTATGTCTACTTAAGTGAAGGATATTTCAAATGATATTTTTAACATAATAGCTTATCTAAACTTAGGAGATCAATTAATATACATTTTGCGGAAACTGTGCTGGGTGTATAACTTTTAAGTTTAAATAAGTTTTTATGAATAAGTCATAAATAACAAACTGAACTTTTCAAAAGAGCTTAATTTTACTTAGGATAATTTGACTTGGACAAAATATTCAAAAAATATATACGTTGAAAAGTAAACCCCTATAACTTATGAAAAAAATAGAGTTTCTGAGAATCGACTGGACAGAAATATGGAGGGCAATAAGAAGAGCTAGAATATGGCCTAAACACGATTTCGTCATAACTTGACTTAAGATGTTATGATATATTGACACAGAAATGTTCCCAATATTATTTCTAAATACTCTTTACAAAAACGTTCGGGATCCCGTGAGCCGGGTTCACCACATGCGGAACCAATCGATTATCGCCTAAATATTTCTAAAATGAATTTAAAATTTATGCAACTAAAGGTTAGGGAAACAGATTTGAGTATTTAGTGACAGTCAGCCGGCACTAAAGGCTCTGGAGAACATAAAGCAAACCTCAAGGAATGTTCAAGAATGTAAGAAGAAGCTTAATGTTTGGAAGCATGCAAGGAGCTTAGCTGTTGCAAGACAGAATAAGCTTGTACTTTAGGGCAGGTCGATTTAAAAATCGCTCATTGCTCTGTGAAAATCGTATTCTAGGGATCAAAATAAGAAACTTTGCCGAAGGAACCATACCTCTAAAACGAATTCTGATATCCACCAATTTGGGTCGAACGAAAATTCCCACTTTGACCCATTTCGAGTGCTCCAATCGAGTCCAAATGTATGACCGACCCCCACTAACTTTGGACGGTCGATCCACCCATGCCAGTGGCACATCCCCTGGAACTCCCCTGGGGGGTTCCGCATACAATCATTTCAAAATATCACCATTTTTGGCCTTTACATGAAAAAAGAAACTAAAAAGTTCGACCCAAATTGGGGGACATCAGAATTCGTTTTAGAGGTATGGTTCCTTCGGCAAAGTTTCTTATTTTGATCCCTAGAATATGATTTTAACAGAGCAATGGGCGATTTTTTTTGCCTCCCCACAAATCGACCCGGCCTACAATGTACTTATATGGGTACCAGCACACTGCGGTGTTCAAGGGAATTAAATTTATTTATTTATTTATTTACTTACTTCAGTCTACAGAAAATGTTCTTACAGACTAATTCAGTTATTTAAATATGGTACACAGATCAAGCTTAAACTTTACAATATTATCATTAAAGTTACAGATGTTACAATAATTGCTACCCAATCGCGCAGATCGCACAAGAAGTTCATTAAATGCATAATTAGTGGTAGATATTATTAGAAATGTTGAATAAACGATTAATTCTTAGACTATAAAAAGAAATATGGCATTGAAATTGGCTTAATAACTCCTTCAATCTACATCCTACAATCGATATTAACATTCATGATATTTTAGACAAAGATTATTGAGAAGCATATTGGCCTATGATGTAATGACTGTAAGCCAATTAATTTACGCCGACTTATATAAGGGGCAGAATAATCTTGCCAGCGCATTTTAAACAACGCTATTTCGGTGAAAATCTTTTGTACATTTTCGATTTTCCTCGAATGAACCTCATAGTATGGGTTCCATATTAATGAACAGTACCCTGTGCGAGATCGTAGTAAGGCAAGATAGAGAGATTACAACGTTTGAAGATCTTCAAAATCAGTGGAATTTCTTCTGATGAAACCAACCATTGCAAATGCTTTAGATAGCACATAATCAATATGTTTAGTGAATGAAAGTTTAGTATCAAAAATAACACCAAGACCTTTCATTTCCCATTTCCTACTTAGGATACAGTTATTTAATTTAGTTAACAGAAAAGTGGAGCTCAGGTTGCACAGACTACATGACTCCGTACTTTAGTTGGGAGAGAAGGTTTCGCACTACAATTGAAGAGAAGGTATGGCACAAAGGCATGAAGGCTGGCCATAGAACTTTTCACATCTATACAGACGGCTGTAAAACTTTAGACGGAGTGGGAGCGGGTATTTACTGCGCAAAACTAGTGATAAGGCAGCCTATCAAGCTGTCAGACCACAGCAGTATTTTTCAAGCGGAAGTTTTTGCTGTGGGGAAAGCCGCAGAGGTAGCCTACACTAGAACAAGAAAGAGCTCAACAATTAATATATACGTGGGCAGTCAAGCAGCAATAAGAGCAATAAGCTCATATTGTATTAAGTCCAAAAATGTTCGACGAAGCAGGGAGGCCATAGAAAGGCTAGCCGCAAGCAGTAGGCTGCATATCCACTGGATACCTGGTCACAAAGGCATTATGGGGAACGAAATAGTGCTGTTAGACTACCTTTTGAACAAGAGAACGACATACCAAACCCGCTAAATACAATATACATGAAAAGGCGAGTGGAAGCTAGGTGGCCTAATCTGACCACATGCAATTCGCACATCTACAATTTTTCGTCGATTCAGACAAACTTAAGATTAAAATATAGGTGACAAAATTGCCTTTCAGAAAATATATCTTATGTCGGTATAAAAAAAAATTTTGTTCCAGAAAAAAGTTAATAAACTTTGATAATCTAGTAAAAAAACGTCAAAATTGCCTTTTTTTTAATTTTCAACAGCTGTTTTGCGAAAACTACGACTTCCATTGACACGAATTGTATGTATATTGCCATGTAGGTTATATGTGTGTCTTTCGAAATTTATGCACTTCAAAGAGATGGCGCGCATTCTTTTCGAGATTGCAGGTAATAACTGCACTATTGCACAAAAAACAGGTTTTTTGGAAATATCTCGGAAACCGTTCTATGAAAAAAAAATGTAAGTCATTTTTGGTTTCAGCGACCTGAAATTAGTCTAAAAAACGCTTTTTGGTCGAGGATCATTTTTGGTGTAAACTAGTGTTACAGATGAACCCAGGATAAAAAAAATCATACTTTTGCTGACTTCATAGCTTCTTTGCAGCCCTTCTTGCTTCAAAAGCCCAGTTCACTAAAAATTTAACATCGCACTTTCCTATTTAACATCCTCAAAAATTCAAAAAATAACAGTCTACTCTACTCTACGAGCGCTCCAAGCGCCATCTAACGGTCGATAGCTGTACTTGCGCACTGCACGCAGCACGCGGACCATCCGAATGCAGTTGTCACAGATGTGTCACAATGCAGCTGCAATGCTGACAGCAACGAAAGTGCATCTGACAACAGAGGCAGCAAGAAGAAAAACGGTCACAAAACAAGCGTCAGAAACACGAAAATGGCGCGAAAGCTTTTTCGAAACATAAATTACGCTTTCAACTTGCATTCGCATTCATTTCTGGCACTTTTACTTCACCCAGCCATTTGTTATTTTCCTCGTTGCAGTAATGTTGCCCAACACAACGCACGGTAATGCAATGCGAGTGCAGCAGAAGAGCATGGCGATATGAGCACTCGTTCGTACAGGCTTTGGCTGAAAAGAGACCATCGAGCATCGCGCGAATACAGGAAAAGGAAAAGCGAAATGTTCGTGTGAAAGAAAATGCGGAAGTGTTTTGCTGCAACATGCGCGCTGATAGCTGTGAGTGAGTAAGCAGCGTGTCGCCACATACAGTGTTGTTGTCCGTCCCCAACAACAGCTGCGCTATGTATACTTAGGAAGACGACAAAGTGTTAAGGTTGTTGATATTTTTGCAAAGAGGGGGTCTGACTGCATTCGCTCGGCACGGGCGGCTGGGTGTTTGGGTGAGTGCTGGCAAACGCGTTCACTTTCAATTGTGAAGAGCGGCCAATTGGCGGAAGAGTTTTATGAAGGGAACAAAGAGTGGATCTAAGAATCTAAGAGAATTTGAGTCAGTTTAAGAGTTATTAGAATGTGTCAAGCGCAAGAGTACAGCTTGGCAAGAGCTGACGATGTGAAAGAGATTTTTTATTTTTTGAGTATAGAAAGAAGGTGAAAGAATTGAAGAGCGTGTGGTGAGTTAAGAGAATTTCGAGGCAAAACCGACGACGCCTTATAAAATTTAAGTGTGTAATTAGATTTACATTAAAAAGTTTTTAAAACCTGATAACAACACATTTCGGCTCCAATTTATGGCTTTAAGGCCCTTGCCTGATTTGAAATGGTGTTTTTTGGGTATTCTTAAAAGCGTGTAAACCAAAAACGAAACAAGATTTTCTATTTTTGTTTTGAGTGTTTTAATTTTTGATTAATTGTTAAAAAATTAAAAATAATATTTTTTGGCCACACGGGTTGCTAAAAAAGTTGTAAGCCTTAAAAAAATGTCCACTTTATTAGCTAAATATCAATGGCATTTGATTCCGACAACAAAAACATATTTTCTCAATAATATTGTATGTACCCATTTATCCATTTGTGCATTTCTCTCATATAGAAGCTCCTAACGAAATTAATACTGCAATCTGTGGAATTTGTAATGCAACTATCAAACTAAGAATTAGTGTATAAGCTCGACCTGCTGATTTTTACTGCTTATTATAATTTAAAATTTCATTTCATTCTCAAATTGTGATATTTATTTTATTTTATTTACTCCAACACATTGTAATATAATTGAATTTTCTAAATTTTGGTTATTTACTTATTTGTTTATTTTATATTTTATTCTAGGTTTTATTTTTTAATTTAATTTATTTTTTAAATTAGTTTTAAACCTTATTTTTTCTAGCATTTAATTTAATTTATTATGGTTTATTTTCTCTATTTTTCTATTTCATTTAATTTATTGTAATATAGTTTATTTTTTGGAATACAATTTTTTGTAATTCAATTTTTTTTATTTTTTATTTAATTATTTTTATTTCTTTTTAATTTTTGTTATAATTTTTTTATATTAATATTATAATTATTTTTTTTTTTCTTTCTTTTTTATGCTATTTTTTAATTCATTTTATCCTACTTTATTTTATATTATTTGACTTTATTTCCTTTATTTTATTTAAATTTTATTTTTTATTTCATTATAATTTTTTCTAATTTTTTGTTTGTACTATTTTTTAATTAATTTTATCCTGCGTTATTTTATATTATTTGCCTTTATTTTACTCTATTTTATTTTAATTTGGTATGTTTTACTTTAAACTGCTTTAATTTATTATTATTTTACTTTATTTTATTTTATATTTTTTTCTTTTTTATTATTTTATTTTATTTAATATAGGTTTTATTTGTCCTTTCTATTTTTCACTTCTTCGTGTGTTATTTTATTATTTTATTTCATTAATTTTTCTTAAATTTTATTCTATTTTTTTAATTTGCTTTGTTTTGTTTTAAATTTTTTAATTTACTTTATTTTATTCTACTCCATCTTGTTTTATTTTTTTTTTTATTTTATATTATTTAAGTTTATTTTCTTCTATTTATTTTGTTTAAATTTAGTATTATTTTACTTGATTTTATTTTGGCTTTTTCTGTTTTCTATTATCTTATTATATTTAATATAAGTTTCATTTATCCTTTTTATTTTTTACTTCATTTTGTTTTCTTCTTTTATATCATTTTATTTTATTTAATTTTTTTTATTACTTTATTTTTTTTTATCATTTGCTTTGTCTTAATTTATATTTTTTTAGGTAACAAAATAAATCTTGCTTCTTTTATTTTACATTATTTAGCTTTACTCTCCTCTATTTATTAGTTTTACTTATTTATTATTTTACTTTATTTTATTTTATGTTATTCTATTTCCCATTATTTCATTTAATTTAATTTAATATAAATTTTAGTAGTTTTTTTAGTTTTTTAAATATATTTTGTACTCCATTTTTTGTTTTTTTTTTTTTGCTTTTCATATTATATTATTTCATGTTTTTTATTTATTTTATTTTATTTCATTTTACATAATTTAATTTTAATTTGTTAAATCCTTTCTGTTTTATAATTTTAGTTTACTTTCTTTATTTTTGGTTTTTTATTTTACTTGTTTTTGTTTTTTTTTTTTTCTTTTTACATTATTTTTTAATTTCATTTTCTTATATTTAATTTTAATTGGTTTTGTTTTACTATACTTTTTTTTACTATATTTTATTTTGCTTTATTTTATCTTCATTTACTTTCCTAATTTTGTTTCCGATTTCTTTTTATGTAATTTTTTAATTTCATTTTATTTTATTTTACTGTACTTTATTATACTTGTTTATTTCTTTTTGTAGGAATCATAGCAACCCGTGATTGTAAGAATCATAGTTTGCCATGTAGATGTTGCTCGATCGTTATTCTTAGTTTGCATATGTACAGTTAGTTGAAATAAAGCAACCGTAGCATTTAAACGTGTGTTTTCTTTTTCCGGATATATAAAGGTAAAATAACCTTACACTTCTTATGCAATTTTCTTTTTTTTGGTTTTTCTCTATTTTATTATCTATGTTTTGGTGTTTTGTTTTATTCCATCTCGTTTTGTTTTGATTTATAGTATTTCACTTTATTTTCCCCTATTTCATTCTAATCTATGTTGAATTTTATTTAGTTTTAATTTATTATTACTTTACTTTATTGTGTGTTTTTCCATTTTCTTGTTTTTATTTATCTTTGTATTTAATATACTCTTTTATAATTAGTATTTTTTTTATATTGTTTTATTTCAATTCATTTTATTTTATTTAATTTTATTTTACGTTACTTTATTTGATTTTATTTTAATTTATTTTTCTTAAATTTATTTCACTTCACTTCAAATTATTTCCTGCATCAAATACACCGCCAACCGTATGCGCCTTCTCTTAAACACATCATTGAGTGCTTCCGCAAATTACTTCCTACTTTAATGCGCGCTTCTCTTTTCAGCTCTTCCGCTGTCACAAATGGTCTTCTCTGACCAGATACTCTTTGCAGACACTCTTCCGCCGCTCTTTTGTTATTCTCTATCGCACATCATTGCATCTATCCAACTATTCGCTGCCTGCGACTGCAACTGCACACGCGAGGGCATGCGCCTATGTAGTGGCTTCGCATGTATGGGTGCCTTGTCTCGCCGTGTCACCGACAGTCTTGGGTCTTCCTGAGTTCGTTGTTCCATATGGGCCGGTCGCATTTGCAGTGTTGCATTTTCTGTGCCAATCGGTTTCATTAACCCCAACAACAATAGCAAAGCATACATAACAAACACCAGTGAGGAAATATTGCACAACCATGCACTGCACAATAGCAACGACAACAACAATAGAAACAGAAACAGAAGCAGCAGCAGCAGGGTGTAATGTTGGCGGGTCGTTGCAACGTCATCATCATCGGTGGCCAACCTCAACTTAAAAGGTCAACAAAGTACGCATTGACAAAGAGGGCGCAAATGTATACGCCAGCTAGGAATGGAGGGACAAACACTCATACATACATACATACGTATTTGTGATTGTTTGTATAGATTTTTGCAACGTTGCAGTTCGGAATAGTCTCCTCTTTCCAACGTCAACACAGCTCTCGTCTGCTGGCTGCTCTTTAATAATAATATAGTAGTCGTCTGCCAGTTAGTTTGCCTGACTTTAGTTATGCACCTCATGCTTTTGGTGCACCCTTCTATTTGGCAACGGCTTCCCTGCACAAACTTTTTTTCTTTGCCTTTTAATTACTTCTGTTCTTTAATTGGATTTTGTTTACGTTTCGTGCAATTTTTCATTGTTTTGTTGTCATTGCTCGGACTATAGCTTATTATTGTTTTTTTTCTTGTCATCGCTGTTTTTATTGTATGAGCAGTGCTAGTATTTGTTGTAGTATTTTTATTATTTATTTTCTAATTTAAAAGTGGCTTGGGCTAACGTCCAGTGAATTGGTTGTTTAATCTTTAATGGAATGCATGAAAGAGTGTATACTTCTAGGCGTTAAAGCTCTGATTAGCCTAGCTTTTAAAGGCAGACATTTTGTTTAGTTCGTAAAGGCATTTAATTGGTAACTATAAGTGTTAAAGCTTCTTTTTGAATTCAAAGTCTCGAGCCTTAAGTTATTTTGAAGGCGTGAAGTGATCCAATAAGAGAGCCACTTGGGTTATGAATTTCAATGTAAAATAAATTGAGTTTAAAGTAAAAAATATCGCGCATTAAATCAAGTTAAAATAAGCGGAAAAATCTATTAATTATGGCACTAATACAAAGCCAAAATAGGTATGTACATGTGCCTCCTAGATATATGCTCTAATACTGAAGCTAAATTAAAGAAATTGAAGTCCACGACTTATCTAACGGTATGATTTAGTTTAAGATTAATGCAAGAAAGAAGTTACAAATATATTATATATCCTCAATAAGAGGTGAGGGTGAAGATGAAGATGAATATATAGACGAAGAAAAGAATAAAGAAAAAGATAGCGGTAAAAATTAGGATACACATAAAGAAAAAGAATTAAACCAAAAATATAACGACACAGAACAGGAAGGGGGAGAAGATGCAAAGATATAGGAATAGGAATGGGATAGGGATAGGAATAGAGATGAATAGAATTAAAAATAAGGAGACTAAGATAGAGCTAAAGCTGAACATCAACCGCTGGATGCATCACAAGTTGATATTATTGGACATTGAATATATTGAATGATGATAAAATAAATTAAGTGAAGTTATGAGGCCCTATACCCCACCAGGGATGACAAGAATTGAGAAGAAGAAAACATGTTAAGTTAAGTTATGCTACGTTAAGTTATATTACGTTAAGTTATATTAAGTTAAGTTTTGCTAATATACATTAAGTAGCGTTACGTTAAGTAATGCGCATTTAAGTTAAGTTAAGATCGGTTAAGTAAAATTAAATTAAGTTAAGTTAAGATATATTAAGTCATGATAAGTTATATTGAGCTAAGTTAAGTTATGCTAAGTTAAGTTTTGCTAAGTAAATTTCAGTTAAACTTAGACTTCAGAATAAACTTATGTTATGTTAAGTTATGTCAAGTTCTATTAAGTACTGTTAAGCTAAGTTCGGTTAAATGAAGTTCACATAAGTTAAGTTATGTAGAGTTATATCTGTTCTGTTAATTTCAATTAAGGTTGTTAAAGTAAAGTTAAATTAAGTTATGATGTGTTAAGTTCAGGTGAGTTATGTTAAGCTAAGTTCAGATAGGGTTAAGTTAAGTAATGTTAAATTCCTGTTAATTTCAGTTGAGTAAAGTCAAGTTATGTTAAGCTAAGTTCAATTAACGTCACTTAAAGGCAGTTCAGTTAATTAAGTTAAATTAAATTAAGTTACGTTAATTTGAATTATGTTAAGTAAAGTTATATTTAGTTAATTTAAATCAAGATCGGTTAAGTAAAGTTAAGTTAAGATGTGTTAAGTTCAGGTAAGTTATGTTAAGCTTCGTTCAAATACGAATAAGTTAAGTTAAATTAAGTTAAGTTAAGTTAAGCTAAGTTTTGTTAAGTAAATTTCTGTTAGTTTCAGTTGATTAAAGTTAAGTATTGTTAAGTTATGTTAAATTAAGTTCAATTAACTTCACTTAAAGGCATTTCAGTTAATTAAGTTAAATTAAATTAAGTTACGTTAATTTGAATTATGTTAAGTAAAGTTATATTTAGTTCATTTAAATCAAGATCGGTTAAGTAAAGTTAAGCTAAGATGTGTTAAGTTCAGGTAAGTTATCTTAAGCTTCGGTCAAATACGATTAAGTTAAGTTAAGCTAAGTTCGGTTACGGTCACTTAAGTACAGTTCAGTTAAGTTAAGTTAAATAAAGTTAATTTATGTAATGTTAAGTTATGTCTGTTCAGTTAATTTAAATTAAGTTATGTTAAGGTAAGTTGAGTTGGGGATTAGTTAAAATAAATTATGTTAAGTGAAGTTATGTTATGTTAGGTCAAGTTCTGTTAAGCTAAGTTCAATTACGGTCACCTAAGTTCAGTTCAGTTAAGTAAAGTTAAGTTGTGTTAAGTAAAGTTATGTTCATTTAATTAAAAACAAGATCGGGTAAGAGAAGTTACGATACCCTACGTTCAGTCAAGTTTTTTTAAGCTAATATCAGTTACGATTAAGTTAAGTTAAATTAAGTTAAGTTTTGTTAAGTAAATTTCTGGTAACTTCAGTAGAGCAAAGTTAACTTATATGGTATTAAACTAAGTTCAGTTCCAGTCACTTAAATGCAGTTCAGTTTGGTTAAGTTTAATTAAGTTAAGTTTTATTAAGTTTTGTTAAATTAGGTAGGTAAAATTAAGTTAAAGCAAGCTAAATTCATCTAAATCATATTCATATGCGCTTTAATAACTTAAAATCTATTTTAAGGAAAATGTCTCAAAAATTGCATTTTCCCAACCACTTGACAGGCCGGTTTCTTGATGGCTCTCGTATATTTTCGTACACATTAATTTTAAAAATGTCAGAACTCACCTAAATTTGTATAATTCGCTATAGTTTATGTGGGTAGAAGGTCATTAAGAGTCAAGTCCTTCCAAGAAACTGCTTCGAATTTACATCATAATCAAATCAAAACCCAAATCAAATCTTATCTACTTAATATGCCATTGAATTTCCGCTCATGATTCGATACATTACCATCATAAAGATTTCGTTATAAATTTCGCAGCAAACGGAAAATGTCAACAGATCACTGACCGCAGTAATGATTGATTGATTTAAAGGAAATAATTAAAGTGAAAAGAACGCAAATGTAGTTAAAAAAGCGATAATGCACAGACACGTGTACAACAAAATCGTACATGTATTAGCAGCTACTCTCAACATTCATATAAATCGCTTGACAGCGCGTGCTAGGGTACGACACATGTACGCGCACAGCCACACCCACCCACTCAACACCCTAGCAATAAATGCCAACCAATTTCTGAATGCATTTAGTAGGTATACTTGTATGCAAAATACAAGCGCAGCAACAACGACAATAGAACAATACCAAAAACAACAAGTGCAGAGCATCAACATGTAAATAAGGGTATACAAAGGCCATCGGCAGGATTACAATGCGGAAATCCGTAATGACAACAAAACACACAATCAACCAACAGCCAATGCAAGCAGTTAGGTAGGCAGGCAGGCAGGCAGTGCGCCATTCAGCCAGCCACATACAGCAACAATAATAACATACAAACAGGCCTACCGCTTGCAATGATGTTGCTGTTAGCAATCAGCCACCGATGGCAGGCAAGCGGCAACAATAACAAATTTAAATATTTATAACAACAATGTGACTCAGCGGCAATGGCAACGGCAATGGCATCAACAGCAACAGCACCCAAGCAACGTGTTGTTAGACGCCATAGTTGTCAAGCAAGTGCAAACGCCAGCCAGGCATGACAGCCAGGCAACACCAAAAACAACAACTGCTACGGCAAATGAAAATAACAACTTAAAATGCAATGACAACAAGCAGGCAGTATGCAATTGTTGTTAGTGCCGGCGCATGCTCCACAGGGAGCGCAAAGAAGAAGACAACCTTCAGGCTGACATCGGAGCAGAGCATGCGAGTGGAGCGTAGGCAAAGAGCGTTGGTGAACAAGTGAAACGTTAAAATTGGGGTTGCCGAGTGGTGTAAGAATGCAGAATTATTTCACGAATTTGTGGGTGAAAATTGAGGAATTCGTTTCTTATCTAAAAAAAGTTTGTATCACTGAAAACTTTGGCGTGTATTGATTACTCTTCAAGAACTTTTGGGCTTATGCAAAAAAGCTGTAGACTAACTTCATAATAAAGGTATGTTTATATACGGGGTCGAGTACTGGTCGCATATCGAATTATTGATTTTATTGAGAAGTAGGTAATTTGCGTTACAGAAGCTCTGGGGACCTTTCAGAGAAGGAGAGTGTTTAGCACTTTCTCTGTAAATGCCCGGGTTTGACAGCTAAACGATTAAGGTCACTGGGTCCTCCTTTCTTCGATAGCCTTGGGCATTGCCCCAACAATTTCTCCATTACGTAATCAGTAGCTCTGACTGGCCGTAGATATCTGCCTTTTGGGGATCTCATAATAGTATTAAAACGGGGCTTTAGTGCTACTTGGAGAGTACCAGAGTGGTTGCCAATCGAACAACCAAAGATCGGTTTTTGGTAAAGAAAAGGCCTAAAATATGTGAGTATATACGCCTTCAAGCCTATTAAAGAAAGTGAAACATGATATTTGCCATAAAAGAGTGCAATGACAGTTCTTGCATGAGTCATTTTTTCATTGAGCCACTACTCGCTCCGCACTCTAAGCCTCAAACACTCTGATAAGAACCAGCTAAGTTCAAAGGTAAGTTCACAACAATGAAACTTCTGATGGAATGGTGCAATTATGACGATTTCACGACTCAGTTAGCTTAGAGTTTTACGGCTGGTTGAGTTCTTGTTGTAATAGTTTGAGTTGTTTGGTTTGGTAGAGTTTAAATTTTTTTAGAGTTTTGAGTTTTTAAGTGATACCGAAAAAATAAACCCTTAGAGTTACAATTTTTTTAGAGTTTCGAGTTTTTAGTGATTTTGAGACTCCTCAATTTCATGACACTGAACTTAGTAATCTGAGAAAGAGTTTCGAGAATTATTGTGGCATAAAAAACTACTTTTTCCGTGGAAATTTACTTCTTATTGATTTTCAGGAGCTAAAAAACAACTAGACGAAACCAACTCTGAATAGTTGAAAGAGAAAATATATTGTTAGATAATCTAGACTGGAGTAAATTACAAATCTTCAACAGCAAATTTTCACGATAAAAATTAGATCACCCCCCACCGATATGGTACTGCATGCGATGAATTTATTGTCATCTAAAATATTTATAGTTCAAGATACAGCTCATCTAGTTAAAAAAAGGAAGCTGCTTCTTTTAAAACTCTCTGCACATCGAAGCATTTCCGCACACTAATCTGCATTAAAATATTGATTATTGGATATTGGGGGTCTATCGAGTAGGAGGAGTCGAATAGTTCATGTCTCAGAAACTTATGTCAATTAAAATTATTCGATGAAAATTATTCTTATAGTATTTTCCCATGAAAACAGTTCGCTAGCAACGATATGAGATTGCCAGGGATCAATAACTCCCATTTTAATCAGATCTGCTGAATAGATGAAGGGATGGATTTACATCCATCTAAAATATTTTACAGTTCGAGATCCAGCTCTTCTAGTAAGAAAAAGGAAGCTGCGTAAACAAGAGATTATCTGCACATCGAAGCATTTAATCGGAAATCTGTATGAAAATATTGGATATTGAGGGTCTACCGAGTAGGAAGAGTCAGTCGAATAGTCCATTCTCAGAAAATTATAGTCTGTTCTAAGAAAATAGTTCGTGTTTTCACTCCTATCAGATCTGCTTAAAGATAAAGAGACGCCTGAGAATACTATTTCGAATTCTGGAATATGGAGGTCATTCCAGAACTACTACTTCAACTATCATGCAGGGAAAGAAGCTCTTTCGGCCAATCAACTCGCAATAGGATTTGTTGAATACTTACAGCGCCTTAAAAATTTGAACCCTTACAATGAGTCATATTAATTTGCAGAATTGTGTATACAATATTTAAGCTTTTAGAAAAATTCTCCGGTATTTTATAGCTCTCAGCTGGCAACCCTACTATATTCAAATTAAACGCATACAGCGACGCTCTCTCTCTTTAGATATCTAAAAAGTTATGTGCGTTGCTCTTACAAGCGCTAAGGTGCTAACAACATGCCGTCAGGCAGCAGTGGAAATGAAACTAGAAAACAACAATAAAAGCAACATGCTAAAAGGGCCAACGAACGTGCGAATAAACGAACTGGCAAGCGAATGAGACAAACACGATGAAATGTAACTCAGCGAGCGCTAAACACGCACACACACACATGCACTCGTATATACAGAACATAAAAATAGATTTTTCTCGGTATATGGGATAACGACCATCAACGACCCCGGCAACGACGGCGACGACTCAATGATGAAGTTCGTGAGAAGAAGCAGAGCAAACTGGCATTAGAGATGATGATGTTTAGGGAGTTGGAGTTGGATGACAAAGTGGGTAGTACGACGATGCGGGTGAACTGTGCGGACGAACTAAAGGAATGTATGTGTTCGTATTTGTATTCGTGAATGAGGGCGACTGGGCGCAAAGCGTTGCGAACACAATAATGAAGCCGCTGACGAAAGCGACGACGAGACGATTCATTTTCATTTAAACTATCGCTTCGTCGTTGCAACAGTACATCGTTTGAATGGCCGATGATGATGACGACAGCAGGGATAGTAGTATGTGTATATAGTTATGTATTAGTAGCAACAACAACAACAACTACAATTACAAAAAGAATCATTTATATCAGCCAGCTGTATGCGATCCGAATGGGGGTTGCTGACCTCGCTCAGGGTCGTCGAAGGTCGTTGAACCCAGCCGCTAGCATTCGTTCGGCTGGCGCTTCGTGGCGGCGCTGATTCGTGTGCTGCGTATACTCGCATATATTCACGTATATGTGTGTGTGTGTGTGTATGTATATGAATTGCTCACTGCCTTTTCATTATTCCTGTCGTTTGCTGTCGTTCATGTGGCTGCAGTTGTTCTTGTTCTTGACTCTAATACTGCCATATGCGTCATTCACGCTTTAATTGTTGTTCTTGTTATTGCTTTTGTGCATTGGGGTGCATTTTTTTGTACTTTCGCGAAATGTGTGCTGGTCGTTGGTCTCTGTGCGGCACTTTGCCGCGCACGTCCTTCGGCCGCCTTCATTGGCTTGTTGCAGTTCGTTGCATTGTTTGTTGTTGTTATTGCGATTGTTGTTACAGTAATGTATACATGTATGCATGTGTAGTTGATTGCATTGCCACATACTTCGGCATGCCGCTGCTATGTTGCATTGCGTTGTTGTTTTGGCGTTTTTCGGTTCTTTTATTTTGAATTTTTGGTTTTTGTTGTTTTTTGTGACAGCAACAGCTGCAATTTTCGTAGACAACTAGACTCGTGCGCAAATTGTATGCGAGACGCAAACGAAATGTTGCACATACACGGACACAAGTCAACACATGTGCGGCTTTAAACGTGACTGCATGCCTGGTATGTTGTTATTGCTTTCGTTTTGTTATTTTGCGACGCTGTGCAAAAAAGGGGGCTGGCATTGCGACACAACAATTTGCAGCCACGGCATTGTCTGAGGTTAGGCACATCAGTGCACTGCAGACACACACACATATATACACATGAATCGCTCAACTTCACGAAGGGTAGCTTCGCACGATTTAATAGAAATTTAAAAATTTTGTTGCATGAAATTTAAATTGAATGTGATGATGCGACAAATTGCTTTAATTTCTGAAGTAAATATTTGCAGAACAGTTTCATACAGGCGTAGTCGGCACAGGTAGCAAACAATTTTTTTTACTCAAAATTAAAAGCAAACACATTTATTTTGCGTTTAAACAAAAAAAAATATATATATATAAAAATATGGTTTGAATTTTTTATAGAATTTTTTTTTATTTTAGAGAAAAATGTGCAAAAGCTGTTTCTTTCTTTATGGTGAGTAGGGTGGGGGGCTGCTCTTTAATTTCGGTAATTTTCAAATCATACTAAAATAAAACGAAATCCATAGGGTTTATAAAGTTTGAGACACAGGGTGGCCCACCTAGCGTTTGTGATTCAATTTAGTGCGGCTATAAATGCAAGACGCATGCATATTTTTAAACAAATTTTTGAATTCTTGAAAAGAGTAAATAAACCTTGTTTTTAAATATGGCACGCACTTTCAATCAAATCACCGCCATAGCTGACTGCACAGTTGTCCATTTTGTCAGCAGCCAGTTTTTGAGTGCGCTCGCCCGGCTCCGGCTCATATTTCGCATATGAATGCCACAATTACATATTTAAAATTTCAAATCGTCGCTGAAGGTTTGGTATAACATTTATCCTTAACCGCATCGCACAAAAATCGCACGTTTATCTAAAAAATTTGTTAAAAAATGGGCCGTTTTGCTCATTTTCGAAAAAAAATTGCCCAACATTGCCGCCAATCTAAATTGCTGGCACTTGCATTACCCCACAGTTTTGATGCATACGTCCAGATTGGCTTGATGATCTTTCGTTTTTAGCTTCATCTGCCCACTTTTTACCTCAATGTGCCTTTTCCATGTCAGGTGCCTGTCCATACGAACACCAAGGTTTGTAACTTCTTTAGAATGAGGTACGAGTGTGGAGTTTAGATATACACTGGAGCTAGTTCAGAAAAATTCCAAAAATTCCAAATTTCTTTAGTAAAAATCTGAAACATTTTCTTTAATAATTAAAGCACAAAAAAGAAGATATCTCAATGAAAGTCGGTGCATAAGTTGCTCCTATGCAGTGTACCGACGGTATTAAAAGTCCGTGAAATCGGGCAATAACCCACCTCACCTCATATAGCGGTAATTTTCAGAAGAGAATCAATATATGGACTGCCTTCCGTTATCCATATAGGGCTGTATCGAAGTTTTGAAAACGGGATTTGATTCCATAGAGTCATGAAGCCTTGACATGAGTTTCGGAATTTTAAATTTTTAAATGCATGGTTAGATCAAGAAAGTAAATAAAAGATGGCACCAATCACGCTAATTGGCACAACTTGCTGGATCACCCTTCTTAAGGATTGGGCATTGCGCACTTGAATTCCAATCGGCAAGTATTCTTTCATCCCACCATATTTTGCATAGGAACTGATGCATGCGCACCTTACCAGCTCTTCGCCGTCATGTTCAAATAGCTCTGCCGAAAGTCCGTCAGCTCCCGCAACTTTATTGTTCTTTAGCAGAGCAATAGTCACGTCGTCAACGATTGGGAGATCGGGATTTTCCAGTTCTGTGTGGCATGCTAGTTGTGACCATTTAACAAGTTCGAGAAGTGTTCCCTCCATAATTTAATAATGCTTCGGATGTCATTCACCCGGTTGCCATCTTTGCTCGTTCAGGAAAGCTCTCCTTTTTGAAACATGGTAATGTCTAAGCCTGATGAATTTGTAGGTGTATCAAATATGGGAGCCAACCTAAATCTCAGCACTGCGCCATCCTCGGAGCAGGCGCTGCGAAAAGGACTCCAAGTCATAATCACTCTCACCCTCCCACAAAATACGCGATTATCGGCTTAGTTAACTCCAACGGTTCCCTCGAGCCCCTCCGATCCATCCGGAAGCGAACACTTTTAATGGGCACAACGAACTCAAATCTTCTATACGGATACGAAATATGAGCAGATTCGCTAAGGGTGAAATACCGGCGAAAAACTTTACAATCGGGGCAACGTACCTGGGCTCTCAGAGTGGCTCCTTAATATAGAACAGTAACAGAAACAGCGGTTTTAGTTATCAGCGAAACCAAACCTATAGATATTATAGCACAAGAGCGCAAACAGGAAGAGCGGATGGGAGGCATAAATCTTAGGAATCCCAGGAGCATGGTTATCAAGCATTAAAATTCAAACGCTCGCACTTTGGCAAACAAGATGGAACTCTGAACGATACGGCTAGATGGACAGCGAGACTAATATCTGATCTTAAAAGTGGGTAGAAAGAAATCTCGGCGAGGTTAACTATTACCTCACACTGTTTTTGTCCAGACATGGGTCCTTTCACAAGTATTTGTGGCGAATGAGAAAGTTGAAGCTACCAAACTGCATTTGATACTGAGTATGATGATGCGGAGTTTCTTTAAATCCGAGAGATGGAACATATAGAGAACAATTCTGCAACGAGCTATTTGGTGTATTTACATCCGAAGAACAATCGAGAAAAATATGATAAGCGAAGAAAAATGGAATACCTCCGCAAATTTTTTGGAGGATATTATCGGAAAAAAAGAGGCGTGAAATGGAAACTTATGCTGAAGAGCATTGAACATAGGTTTTTGCAAAACAGGCAACCCTGGATGCAGGGTGAGTAATCGAATGTGTCCTTCTTAGCACGCCGTCTTGGGTCCACTACCTCGAAGCAATACGGAAGCAATCGCGGGGTGGAGTGAAAAATTCAAAATAAGAGGAAGGATATTTTTTTGTAGAATCCCCACACATGTAGTAGCGACGGTTACTATATGGTGCGAAGGCATTTTTAACACTCACCGCCAAACAAAAAAAAAAACAAATCCGCGAACAAAAGACAGCAGAAGCTTACGACTTCACACGTTGACGCAAAGTCCACTTATCCAGTAGCCGTTCGCCGGTTTTCAAAGGAACTTCAATGCTCGCATTTTACAAAGGAGTCAGCTCACTAAGTTCAATTGCAAAACTATTACGTACACACTGTCTGATACATGAAAAATTGTCAAAAGTTTCATATAAACAACTGACAGAAGTACTCGAATAAGCCTTAAGGGGTTACATACGTCCAGAATTTTCAAAAAATCGATTGTTTTTTTACAGACTATTATTCTTTATAGTTTTAGGCGTATTTCTGTGGAAGTCTATTGTAAAACTTCTCCATAGACAAAAAGTTATGGTAGAAATTGCAACTGCCCGACGAGAGTTTGATGCGTACAGGCAGCTGCCCTTCATTTGAGACTTGGAAGTTTAAACTCGTTTTTCTTGAAACTACTTTTTCCGGCACGGTCTGCATGATAACTCACACAGTTTTTTAATCTTTTTTGATGCGGTTTATTTTGAAATATTCGAAAATGTTTTCTCTATAGTCTGTCGAGTCGGATTTTTGATATTTTTATTAGGTGCGCAACTAAGTTCCCGCTGTTTGTCAGTATATGTCGCCAGCAGTGTGTGCTAATCGATTCTAACATAACCTAAACGTCACAAACCAAGCTTAGACATATGGTAAACAAGCTGCTTCGACACATTAGTGATTTTGTTTTGGTTTTGTGAAAATGCCTGATTTTGTGCCGAATAATCATCATTTGCGAGAAGTGTTGATTTTCCTCTTCCATTCGAAAAAAAACGGCGGCTGAAGCGCATCGAGAGCTACAAAAAGTTTATGGAGATGCTGCTTTAAGTGAAACAAC
The DNA here is from genome assembly GCA_037575425.1 of Anastrepha fraterculus. Classification (NCBI taxonomy): domain Eukaryota; kingdom Metazoa; phylum Arthropoda; class Insecta; order Diptera; family Tephritidae; genus Anastrepha; species Anastrepha fraterculus. The sequence continues at coordinate 36,017 of JAYXIM010046526.1, forward strand.
GTGCCGAGATTGGTTCCGTCGCTTCAAAGACGGTGATTTTAATATTGACGACCGTTCGCGTGAAGGAAGCCCAAAAACCTTCGAAGACGCTGAATTGGAGGCATTGCTCAATGAGGATCCGTGTCAAACGCAAGTAGAGCTTGTTTCAGTATTAGGAGTTACCCGCCAATCTATTTCCAAGCGATTGCATGTTTTGGGAATGATTCAGAAACAGGGGATTTGGGTTCCTTATGAGTTAAAACCAAGGGATGTTGAACGTCGTTTTTTCGCCTATGAACAACTGCTCCAGCGGCAAAAAAGGAAGAGTTATCTTCATCGCATCGAGACGGGTGATGAAATATGGATTCATTACAGCAGTCCAAAGAAAAGAAAGTCATGAGGACTGCCCGGTCGTGCTTCTACGTCGTCGCCTCGGCCGAATATTCACGCTGCGAAGGTTATGCTATGTATTTGGTGTGACCAAGTTGGTGTTATTTATTATTATATGAACTGTTAAAACCAAGTGAAACCATCACTGGGGATCGGTATCGACGTCAATTGATGCGACTGAGCCGAGCACTGCGCGAAAAGCGGCCGCAATACGTGGAGATGCATGAAAAAGTGATTCTACAGCATTACAGCGCTCGGCCTCACGTTGCCAAACCCGTTAAAACCTACCTGGAAACCGGAAATGGGAAATCCTACCCCACCCGTCATATTCTCCAGATATCAGGTCAGTCCATAAGTTCGTGCGTATTTTACCCATAATTTCACTTTTATACGATTTTTGCATACAAAAAATTATTCGCGGAATATAACGGAACTATTTATATTTTCTTTGATATATTGTGCATTCAACAAGTGATTTTAATCGCGGATAGATGTTGTTAAAAAATAAAATGGAATCTTCGAACGCGTATAAGAAGCATATTTTGTATTTTTTTATAAAAGTGGCAAAAATGCAACAACTGCTGCAGAAATAAACACTGCTCACGAAGAGGATACCGAAAAGGGGGTGTACGGACTGCGCCAAAGTGATTTTCAAAATTCCGAAGTGTAAATGCGACGTGGAGGATGCCCCGCGCGCTGGTCGTCCTGAAGTCTTTAACTCCGACGCCTTGCTCGAACTCGTCGAAGCTGAGCCAAATTTGGCAGTCGATATGATAGCTCAGAGGTCAAATTCATCGCACGGAACAGTTCACAGGCACCTGGTTCAGTTGGAAAAGGTTTCAAAGCTGGGAAAATGGGTTCCGCATAGACTTTCCGTCGCCAACCTTCAGCAGAGAGTGAATGTGTGTTCTCAGCTGCTGCAACGGCTTGAAAATGAAAGTTTTCTGAACCGTATCGTTACTGGTGATGAAAAATGGGTCCTTTACAATAATCCTGTTCGCAAACGCCAATAGTTAGATAAAGATAAAACACCAGAACCGACCCCTAGAAATGGCCTTCACCCCAAGAAGATTCTCCTGTCTACTTGGTGGGATATGGCCGGTATTGTTTATTATGAACTTCTTGAACCAAACCAGACGATAACTCCTGATTATTATTCCCATCAGCTATCAAACCTGAATGAGGCACTTTACAAAAATCGACCGTCTTTAGTGAATAGACGCAAAGTTTTGTTTCACCACGACAACGCTAGACCTCATACCGCAAGGCAAACATTAAGCAATCTGAACGAGCTCGGATGGGAGCTAATGCCGCATCCACCATACTCTCCGGATATTGCACCTTGTGATTATCACTTTTTCCGTGGACTTCAATCCCATATGAGTAACAAGTACTACTCCTCAAAAGAAGCTATAAAAAGGGATATCGAAGCGTATTTTGGCTCCAAGGACAAACAATTTTTTTAGCAGGGAATTAAAAATTTGCCTAAACGTTGGGAAGACATTGTAAATAATGAAAGAAATAATATTATTGATTAATAAATACTTTAAACATCTTTTTTATTAATTTTAAAACCACCTTTAAAAAACGCACGAACTTATGGACCGACCTGATATTTCGCCGTCCGATTATCACCTGTTCCGATCGATGGCACATGGTCTAGCTAACCAGCATTCATATGAAGACATCAAAAAATGGCTTGATCTGTGGATAGCCTCAAAAGATTTAGAGAGTTTTATCGCGACGGTATACGAGATCTACCAGAAAGATGGGGAAAAAGTAGTAGCCAGCGATGGGCAATACTTTCAATGACTCACTTGTAATCATTTTTTTAGAATGAAGTTGTATTTTCATCAAAAAACCAGGGAGATCTTAGCTGCGTACCTAATAAAACATTTTTAAAACATAATTAAAGTGTGGCATTTATGACGTAAAACGCATACCTTTTTTAAAATGCCGCAAATAGTAAAATTTTTCGAAATTCAGAAATTCGGCAGACTACTTACTTTTTAAGAGATCCATCAACATTTCAAGGGGAAGTAATGCAGACCGTGGAGCAACTTTTTTTTCATTGTATGATACTTTGGGTCACGTAGTTTTTTATATACTAATTTTTATAACGAAAAATTAAAAAAAAGAAAAATTTATAAAGTTTAAGTACTAATAATAATGCATACAATTTTTTTATATTTATTTCTATTGTTATTCATCCTAAAACAATTTTTCTTTTAGCGCATTTTTGTCGCTGCTCGACATGTATATTAATAAAAATCCCTATTAATTTTCGCCTAAGTCAAAGGTGATCTTAATTCAAATTTCTTCCACAACGTCTGCTTTAGAAAATACCAAGTTAAATATTTCACTCCAACTAACGAAAACCCGCAGTAAGCAGCTTAAAATGTCAACAGTCGCTAATGCTTTTAATTACTTATGCATACAAATATAGTTTTTATACAAATATTTTGATGAACGATAAGCGAAATGCACCCCTACTTTATCACCTTGTCGTGCACTCTGTACTGCTTGATTACTATTAAAAGTATATTTACGCTACATCAGCTGACAGCTGACAGCAGCGGTCGAAGGGTCACCGGGCTGGCTGATTGCTACGTAACTCGATGCGTTCTTGGTGCTCGATGGCGCTTATCGCATATCACGCATGTATTACTTCTTATCGGTCATTCCACTCGCTGGGAGCATGGCCCTGCGTATCTACGCGCACATAGTAACACTAAACACACGCATCGACCACACACCTCCCCCTCAGCTGTACGGCCACGGCACGAAAGCTTATCAACTTACCGAGCTGGCATAAACCATTGTGAAAGTTTTTTTGTTCCTGCCTCCACTACCTTTTCTGATTTCGATACACTCCGCTGCTGTTGCTGTTGTTGTTTTTGCTGATTTTTCCTTTTCCTATTTCTCTGTCTATATTGAAAATCTTTTTTTTTTTGTTTCTTTAATTTCGCCTTGGACGTGACTACCATTGTCATTGTCATCTTACAACGCAAATACACACACATTTACATATGTTTGTGTGTACTATAATTTTGCCGTTATCAATAATGAGTAAGTGTATTTAATACGAGCGCCATGACCGTGAAGTTTAATGCCCTCGACATCCTAGGCGGCCTATCTCGTTCACAGCGCCGCTGTCCCACAAGCTGAGTCACTGCTGACTCGCTCACTCTCCCTTGGGCTGTAGCAGCAGCACCAGCAACATCTCCGCTATGCTTGGCACAAATATGTATGCACATATGTGTGTGTGTATGGGTTCAATAGCCGCTCACGCATTTTTCCTCCCTCCACCCACGGCTTTTCTCAAGCGCTACTGGGTATAGTCCCATGGGATGTTCACTGCCTCTTTTCTTTTGCTATTCTTCAGCTATTTCGCAACTTTTTATTGCTGCTTTTAGTCAAATATTTGCCAAAAATAAGTCTACTTTTTTCTTTCTCCTTCTCTGTTGGTTCCCAGCCGCGCGTGTGCGTGACAAAACCCGCATTTGACATTGAAATTTCGCAATCAAGGGCTTGGCCGGTCTTTGACCGCTGCACAGTTGCCATTCTTTTTAATAGTCATGGCTCATGGCGCTTCCCCCTTTCTCTTTTTCGTTCCGCTTCCGTTTGGTTTTCACCAATTTGCTTTGCGGATTGTTGGTTTCCCGCTTTTCATACTGACAGCTGTGTGTCATGCTCCACCGCATCGCTCACACGATCATATGTTGTGGTGGCTTGGCTTGGCAGTTGTGGTATCTAATGCACAGTGCTTCCCACCGCGTCACGCCTTTTCATTGCTGCTCAACTTGCTTTTTTACTTTTTTAATAGTTTTCCTGCACATTTTAGCGCTCATTTTTAATTTCATTTTATTTCCCGTATTTCGACATGTAAATATGTGCAGATATATTTATATGCAAATTTTTTAGAGTTTCATTACCACCTGGCGGTGGTTTTTATTTTAAACCCAAGTTAATGACATTTCACATTTCACTCAGCGGTAACAGCTTTTCGTAGGAAAAAAGGTGACAAAGAGAAATGTTGTAGGCTTAAGAGGCCGATTATGAGAAGGCAAGTCACAAAAGTTGCGGATTAAATTGGATAGATCATTGGATTCCGAGGTCAATTTCAATGCTTTCTCCATTACTAAGCAGACAGCACTCTGATGATTGGAACGGGTTTCCATCCGAGGCCATCTGAGGCCATCCGAGGTCAACATTAAGCACACGGACAAGTCTCAAATGGACCAAGAAAAATGTTGTACGAGTATGCTTAAGAGGTCGATGATGAGGAGGCAAGTCACTGGCGATGATGAGGAGGAAAGTCACAGGCTCTGACTTCTTAAATCCACATAGTAATCACAAAAGCTGGGAATTAAAGTGGGTAGATCGCTAGATTTCGAGACCGGTTTCAGTGTTTCCTTCATCACTAAACACACAGCACTCTGATTATTGGGACGAACTCTCATCCGAGGTCATCATTATGTAAGCCAACAAGTCTCTAATGGACTCCAACTGTAGAGCCGGATTCTTTTCTGAAACGTAACTTAGTCAGCTCTCATTCCCAGTTTTTTTTTATTTTGACTACTATCTAGCAGATAGGTCAGTTATTATTCTAACTTGATAGCTAAGCCATCAACAACACCAATTTGGCCGAAATTTTAAACTCGTATCCTATATGCGAGATCACTCACAAAATGGCCCATATAGAGATTTCCTCTGAAACACTCAAAATATGCCCATAAATCAATTTATTCGGTTTGTCATTAGTTTATTCACGCCTAGTCCTATTCATCTGTTCTTAGCCAACTTGAATGTCAGGCTTCCTCTGTGACACTCATATTGATGGTAAGCTTAGTCCGTCTTGCCTTCAACATGATCTGGTCCACCACAGAGGGAACTTCCACAGAGAGGACTCCCAGTCTAAGATCATTCTACACTTCACTTCATTCCGACTTCACAGCAGCGCGATTACTGAAAATGTCAACCTTCCAATCGAGTTGTGGCCATTGTAGCCGAATGGGTTGAAACGTGGCTAACATTCAGAAGTGCCCAAGTTCGAATCGTCGGGCAAGAAACATCGAATGATAGAACAATTTGTTTTAATAGCTATCGCTCCTCAGTAGTTCGGAGTTAGCTTAAAACTGTAGGTCCACCTATTTGTGGAACAACATCAAGATGCATATCACAAATGAAAGATTAGCTCGCCCAAACTCCCAATAAAAGGTGTAAACCCGAATATGAATTATTTCGCTTCGTAGTAACCTGTTAATCCATTCTTCTAGACCTTGATGACGGTTTCTGAAGGGCTTAAACCGTTGACGGTTTGTTCGCATAGGATCGGCATTTCACGGCACCCTACAAAAAAATCGAACGCCGTCAAATTACAGCTTCTAGGTGTAGAATTAATTTCGCCGAGACAGCTGATAATACGATTACAGAACCTGGCGCGGAAAGGAAATGGGATAAGATATTCGACTTTTCTTTTTATTTTTTTGTTAACCCAACTTCCTTCCTCTTGCTCAACCGGCACGAGGGACGCATTCTACATGACGTTGCACTGGGCTAATAAAGACAGGAGTGTCGAGGTTTAAAAATATGCAGCTGCAGAACAAAAATAGATACAGATAGAGGAGTTTGAAGTCTCGCTTAGCCCAAAACCTATTTGTATTCAGTAAGGGTTTTTGCAATATCACAATAACTATAGAACTGGAATCATTAAGCTGATCACAGAAGTGTTCTCAGTTTGCTTGAGGCAACTCAAAAAAAGTACTATAGCATCAGATGAGAAAATACCTGTTTTAGTAAGTCCAAAGCCAATTTAACGTACCGATGTCTGGTCTCTTCGGAAGAACTATAATATCACTTAACTGGAGATGGTGCAAAGAACTGATTGCATTGTACATTGCCCCACTGCTGCCCTTATCGACTGCTACCTTCCATCGACTTATACGATATTCCCTCTAGAGTAAATCTCTCAAGGGACATGACAGCATTTTTAGGCAGTTAAATCCGTATTTCTCTGAACTTCGGACAGAGAGTGTTTGAGGGTATTATCAAGACAATCCTTCCAAGTGGGCAGATCGGCACCGAAGCTGGTACCTGTATCTCCACTGAAGGCTCCAAGATTGAATCGAGAGTCGAAGCAGGGGTTTTCTCTATTTTCTTATTTCCAATTTATCCTTATTATTCCTTACAATTACCGAATACTGCTAGTACTTTTCGGAGAGAAGTCTTTGCGATACTGCGGACATGCAAAATGCTTAGGGAACGTGGGAGCTCTCCCTCACTCCTCATTAACATTTTTTCCGATAGTCGAGCCGCGATCAAGGCTCTGACGACGCCATGGTGCAGATCCAAACTATTTAACTCTTGTAAAGAGGAGATCACATCTCTTGGATGTGCTGTAATGAGGGTAATGAAATTGCTGATAAGCTTGGCAGAAAGAGAACTGACCTCATACCCCGGTTATCGGCATCACTCTGAATCTTGTTGACAGTTCCCTTTCCCAACTTATTTCTTAGAAAAGCGCATAAAAGATGGAGTTCCATTTCTTCATGTGCTATTTCGAAAACCCTTCGGTCCCAGTACATTAAACGGAGGATTCAGAAAGTCGAAAGGACTCCACGCCATTCAATTTCCAAACTCGAAACTGTGTTTATCAGTTATTTGATGGTACAAGCTAGGTTTGCCGTTTAACTTCCATTGTAGAAGCTCCTCTCAGAAAAGGGGAAAGTGAAAGTTCGTTGATATTTCGGCTCTAAATTAAACAAACAGTTTAAGGCTTCCTGGGCTAGAAAAGTCGACTATTTAGTCTACTTTTGTCTTGGACATTCTGCCCCGTGTCGGTTAAACTTTTCATCTTGCAAGTTGTTACAAGGGCTTCCTGATCTGGGATCATCCTATTACATGTTGTGCATGAATCGATATAATGCAATCGAATGAAACGCAAACAGTCGAACGCAAGACTGATTAGTCTTGTTTCCATATAACTGAGGATTAGACATTTTTATGAACTGCAAGAAAAAGCTTAGATATCTAGAAATGAAGAAAGACTGTCGACCAAGAGAGAGGTGGGCTCAGAGTGCTGCGAGGAAGAGGGACAGGAGTTTAGTGGTTATTATTAGGAACATATTAGTGGTTATTATGGAAACAATGGAGGATAAAGGTGTAAAATCATTGTAAATGAAGTGTCGGTCGACTCTTGAGGAGACGATCCAGGGGTTTAGTGGTCATTAGTTTTGGATGCCATGAAGAACGAAGAATTTAAAAGCATTGTAATAAAAGAATGTTGGTGGACTATTGAGGAGGAGATCCAAGAGTAACCAGTAAACTCTTATGGAAGTAATGAAGGATAAAGGTAATCAAATCATGAAGAATGTCGCTAGACCTGAGAGAGGTTGGAATAGAATGTCGGCAGGAGAAAATATTAAATATTCTAATGGTTATTATTTTTGGCAAACATGGAGAACGAATAACTTAAAAGCATTCTAACAGAAGTACGTAGGTGAGCCCTAAGGTTGGTGGGTTCAGAATACTGCGATGAGAATATAATAGCGAGTGCGGCTATTTTTTGGGAGTTATGAAGGATAAAGATAGTAAAAGTTGAGGTAAAATTCAGAGTAGAAATTTGTGCAAGTTAAAATATCTCGAGCATTTTTTTATTTCCAGATCCAACCAACAATCCGGGCGTGGTTTAACTACTTCGAACTTCATATTATTTTATGCAATCACTATTGATTTAAGCATTGTAAACGCATCTGCTTGCCAGAGGGGTGAAACTTGTGTGCGACTCCTTTGAAAGGACCTGATTGGTGACTACGAGAAACTATCCACAAGAGTCACATGCAGCGAGCAAAAGAAAAACAAAACCTTAACAAGTTTAGCAACAAACAAAAGAGCGCGCTGACAAACAGACAGAGCGAATGGACCCTAATGCAAGTGTTATTGACATAGGGCAGGAATGCAATAGCGAAATTTTTGCAACAATGCGAACGAGCGAATATTTGTGTCTTTCGCTGCATAAGCGAGTGAACGTAAAGGAGCGGCACTTGTGTACATCTATGAGGGAATTTTTATGTGAGTGTGTGTGTGGATAAATGTAAGTGTTTATAGAGCTATTTAAATGCAAAACTGCTGCTGTTTACGGAACAAAGACGCGCGCAGGAGCATAGCCGAAGTGACAAATGAAATAAAAGGCAAAATTAAAGGAAATAAAAAGAAAAAATATTAGCACGAATGCAAAGCGGTAACCTTCATTAAGGGGGTTTCAATAGGTGCATTCAAACTTTGATAGCGTACATGTAAAGCGGTCATTTTGACAAAGCTACAACTATCAAACTGGACGGACTTGAACTTATAGGCCTGCCAGAATGAGTTCTTTGTCTCCGTTAAAGCAACGAGTTCAATTGGTATTTTGTGAAATAGAAGACACTTGGGCTGAGGGCGCCTGATGGCCGAAGCAACACGTGACCACATACCGTGTGGACCACTCCCTGTGTGGCTTATGGCTTGAACAGGTCTTAAGGTGGCACCACCCGTCGCTCTGTTTCAGCTCCCGTAACGAAAGATGAGGGATGAGATGCGGTGCACTAAACAAGGCTAGTTTACTGGCGTGGCAGTCCTTAGTCGGGAAAACCCGAGTCATTCCGGTACACAGAACCCGCTGCCATGGAAATGCCACCGTCAGCATGTGAAGGTACACCGCAGGATAGTAAAAATCTTTTCACATGCCCTCTCAAGCCTACTCACCTAACAGCCCTCTCCCTATGGGCCCACGCAGATGAGTTAGATGGTGAGGATCGGTGATTACACTGCACTGGCAGGGTTTAGTGGACTGCTACAACAACAGCAACTGGCATGTCGTACAAAGCGAAAGATACATATATTGAAAGTAAATTGTATTGTATCGAAGGATGAAAAATTACCACGTTTGGTCATTCGAGGCAAAATTTTGAAACATCACCCAGCAAAGAGCTGCTTACTTCACACACATTCACACACTTTTCCATGGATGGAAACTGCGTTGATTTTTTCGTATATCACCAACACAACCTCAGGTTTTTCGTACGGAACCCGCTGTCATGACCCGGGTGACGTCAGACAATCAGCTGATTCTTTCAAATTCGATGAGAATCGATTAACGGTCTCACCCTGGCCATATCTTCTGAATTCTCTTCACCATGGTGTGCTGCCTACATGGTCGCTGTGCGAGATTTTCAGCTGTACTGCAAAGGTAGAAAGTTGCCGTCTTTTGTACGTTTCGGCAAGACGTGCGGCACCAATGTTGAGCTCGCTATAGAAATACAAAGAAATAATTGGCGCTTACATCCGTTTTGGATGTTTGGCCGAGCTTTTCCTCCTATTTGTGGTAGGCGTCTTGATGTTGTTCCACAAATGGAGGGACCTACAGTTTCAAGTCGACTCCAAACGGCAGATATTTTTTTATGAGGAGCTTTTTCATGGCAGAAATAATCATGGCAAAATCAACTGATTAGGAGCGATGAAAGTTCATGGCAATTTCATCAGTCTCACCTGCACTCTGTAAGAGTCACTTTTTGCCATGAAATTTTGACGTCCAGTGTCATTGGCAATTATTTTTCAAAGCATCAGTGGAGCTTCATGAAATTTAATACATACATTATTCCGAAATTATTAGTTTGCGGAGAAAGAAATAGAAAAGATGGCTGTAGTGATCGATATCTAGTAAAGTATCTATCAAATAATTCAAAGTTTATGCTCGTTGTCAAATTTGTGCTCATCAATAAAATCACAGAAATGATCAAAGTAGACCGGCAACGTTAGTAGACGTAGTTTTAAACTATTTACGTAAAGCTGGATTCGAAAAGAAGTTCGATGCTTGGGTGTCACACAAATTAACACCAAAAACATGATGCATCGAATTTCCGTTTACGAAGCTTTGGCCAAACGGAATGAAAGCGACTCATTTCTTAAACGGATGGTGATTAGGGATGAGAAATGAGTCACATACGACAATATTGAGTGAAAACGATTAGGATCAAAGAGTGATGAAGCAACTCAAATGGTTTCCAAACCAGAACTAATGGCCAGGAATGTTCTACTGTGTTTTTTGTGGGACTTGAAAGGATTCATTTATTTTGAATTGCCGCCGTTATGGCCAAAAACTAAATTCAGATCTCTACTGGAAACACTGGACCGTTTGAACCTATCGATGAACCAGAAACGGTCAGAAATGGCCAACAGAAGAGGTTTAGTGTTCCATTAGGACAAGGCAAGGCTGCCGTGCACCTCTGTAGTGGCTCACAAAAAAATCCAGGAGCTTGGTTGGGAAGTTTTAAGCATCCACCAAATAAACCGAACCTGTCAGCAGACGATTACTCTTTTTTTCGCTCATTGAAAGACTTCTTGAGTGATAAGAAATTGGTACCAAGAGAAGGTTGTCCAAATCGATTACCAGAGTTTTTCGCCAATTTGGACCAAAACTTCTATGAAAGAGACCTTTAAAATAGCAACAAATACAACAAAACAATGCATAATGGATTTCTTTTTCCCCGAACTAATATATTGCCAACGAATACTTCTTCTTCTTAATTGGTGCGATAACCGCCTATGCGATTTTGGCCGAGTTTAGCAAATCGTACCAGTCGTTTCTGTCTCGTGCTAACCGGCGCCCATTGGACACACCAAGTGAAGCCGAGGTCCTTCTCCACTTGATCTTTCCAACGCAAAGGAGACCGTCCTCTTCCTCTGCTATCATCAGCTGGTACCGCATCAAGTACTTTCAGAGCCGAAGCGTTTGTATCCATTCGGATGACATGAGCCAGCCAACGAAGCTCGCTGGATCTTTATTCGCTGCGCTGTGTCTATGTCGTCGTAAAGCTCATACAGCTCATCGTTCTATCGCCTGCGATATTTGCCGTTGCCAACGTACAAAGGTCCAAAAATCTTGCTCAGAATCTTTCTCTCAAACATTCCAAGCGTCGTTTCATCGGATGTTTTCATCGTCCACGCTTCTGCGCCATACGTTAGGAAGGGCATGGTGAGAGCCTCGTAGAGTGTTAGTTTGGTTCGTCGAGAGAGGACTTTACTACTCAATTGCCTACTTAGTCCAAAGTAGCACTTCTTGGCAAGAGAGATTCTGCGTTGCGTTTCTAGGCTAACATGGTTATCGGTGGTAATGCTGGTTCCTAAATAAACGAAGTATTTAACAACCTCGAAATCATAACTGTCAACAGTGACGTGGGTGCCATTAGGTGAGTGCGCCGACTGTTTGTTTGATGATAAGAGGTACTTCGTTTTGTCCTCGTTCACCACCAGACCCATTCGCTTTGCCTCTTTATCCAGTTATGAGCTGGGTTGTTAAGGACGATGATGTCAACATCATCGGCATGCGCCAACCATTGTACGCTCTTATAAAATATTGTGCTTGAGCGATTAAGTTATGCAGCTCGTATGATGCGAGTCACCTTGTCTGAAACCTCGTTTGGTATCAAATGGCTCGGAGAGGTCCTCCCCAATTCTGACGGCGCTGCTGGTGTTGAACAACGTCATCTTGCAAAGCCGTATTAGTTTTGCGGGGATACCAAGTTCAGACATCGCGGCCTTTTCGTACTGTCGAAAGCAGCTTTGAAGTCGACGAAAAGATGGTGTGAGCCGATTCTCCTTTCATGGGTATTTTCCAAGATTTGGCGTATTGTGAATATTTGGTCGATGGTAGACTTTCCAGGTCTGAAGCCACACTGATAAGGTCCAATCAGTTGGTTGACGGTGGGCTTCAGCCTTTCACACAATACGCTCGCTAGAACCTTATAGGCGATATTTAGAAGACTAATCCCGCGGTAATTGGCACAGATTGCAGGATCCCCCTTCTTATGGAGCACACTTAAATTCCAATCGACAGGCATGCTTTCATCCGACCATATTTTGCATAGAAGCTGATGCATGCACCTTACCAGCTCCTCGCCGCCATGTTTGAATAGCTCAGCCGGCTGTCCGTCGGCGCCCGCGGCTATGTTGTTCTTTAGACGCGTTATCGCTATTCTCCACCTCGTCATGGTCGGGTAACGGAACGACAATTCCGTCATCAACGGTTGCGGTATCGGGATCTTCACATACTCTGTGACATGCGCAGCTATTCCTACGTAACAGGTTCTAGAAGTGTTCCCTCCATAATTTAAGTATGCACTGGATATCAGTCACCAGGTCGCCGTCTTTGTTCTTACAGGAAAACGCCCCGGTCTTGAAACCTTCTGTAAGCCGCCAAACTTTCTGATAGAATTTTCGGGCGTTGTTCCAATGGGCAGCATCTCAAGCTCCTCGCCCTCACGTATTTCGGCCTCTCGTTTCTTCTGTCGGATAATACATCTCTCTTCCTTTCTTAGCTCTCTGTAGCGATCCCACATGACTCACGTCGCGCCCGATCGCAGCGTGGCTCTATAGGCAACATATTTTCTTGCCAACGAATACATACATTGTTTTATTGTTTGTTTAAGTTCGAGCACTCTTAACGAATACCCCTATACATACTTTTACATGCATATATAGTGCAACTTGTATGTAGGTATGCACATAATTATGCTATTTTTCAGCCAAAGTTCACTTTACACGCTACAAAAGCTGAGTTGCACAAAACAGGATGTGCTAGCGAGGGTAAGCAGCACCGGATTAGTTGTGTCAGTAGTTTATTTTTTTGGTTTTACAATATGCAGTCGGAGATACTCAGTAGTCAACAATAGCGGAGCAATAGTCGAAGAAGCTGAAGTGCCATATAAAGTTCAGTTGCCATAAGGTTCAAGTAGTAGTTGTAATTGTTGTCCTTCAAGCAGCTATGGCAGTGACAAGGATACTCACAAATCTCTATAAGTATTAGTTTCGCACGGGAACACAGGAACACACGCACATATGTATGTGTGTGTGTATAAGTATATAGATTTATGCAGCGACACAAAGCTAAATTGTAAATGCTTGAAAGTAGTGCGGTAAGCAAAAGCGATTGGCGCAATAACCAATGGAGGAAGGGAAGGAGGGAACCAACAACAAGCGCAAGCAATGAACAGGATGATGTGCACACACAAAGGCAGCAACGAAAGTAGGAGGAGCTGAGCGCACTATGAGAATAGTTGGTTGATTCGTTGGTTGGTTGGTCGGTTGGCTGGTTGAAGGAGCTTAAGAAAAGACAGGTAAAAAGAAGTATTTGTATAACTGCGAGCATATTTTTATATAAAATATTTAAAAAGGATGCATTTATGCAGAGAAGAAAAAATATGTTTGAATGAGTTGTCGTTGAGCAGCTTGGCAAGCGCGCTTTGAATAGCAGTGCTTGTAGTTAGTGTTTTTTGTAGCGCATTGAGGGCGTTGAAGCGGTGTGGTTTTCAAAACGAAAATAAAGCAGCTTCAATTTTTTACAGCGATCTTTTTTTTGTTTAATTTTTTTTTTTTTTTTTAGTACTTCTACTGCACTACGCTTCATTGTGCATTGTGCTTGAATGCATTCCCACAATACTGAAAAGGATTTGCCGCCATATATGTAGACATATTCAGATAAATCTACCTGCACTTACATAGCCTCGATGGGACTGTAAGTCACTGTTAGTCTGGTTTTCAACGCGTCGATTTTTCTTTTCATAACGCAGCCAATTTTTTTCTTTTTATTTCATTTTATTTAAATATTTGTGTTTGCCTTTTTTCTTATTTTATTTTTTGTGTTTTTATTCGTTTATGTTTTTTTTTTTTGTGTGTTTATTTTTTTGTGTGAGTCTCATCCTGTTGACCCAAATACCGATGCACTTTTTTAACGCAATCTACAACTCTTTTTATTTAAATTTTTTCCACAGGTCCATTACAAAGCCAGCCATATATAGACAAAACATAACTCTCCTCTGAAATCACATTTGCTGAGTTACAGTCATCATTTATTTCTCAGAATTTCATTGAAAATAAAAGCAGGAGTAGGCGGATAGCATCTTTTTTTTCGGAGCTACACAATGGTTAGACAATTTTCACTATTCGATGCTTGCACGAAAGCATGGAGCCGAGCTGCACAGCTGCCTTTCAGAAACTAACGCTGAATTTTGGTATTGAAGAAAAAGTTGATGTAAAAGTTTTTGGATTTACATACATGGCAGTGCAGCCTTATGATGTGATGCCTATAGTGAGACAGAAATGGCAAGCCTCTGAGGGCATTTTTGTCGCGAAAAAGTTCCTCATAAAACATAAAAACGCCGTTCTGCTCCTAGCAGAGACCGACTTCCACAGAACATATACAGAAAAGAGGCTTTAGGGGGGTTCAATAAGTACCCGTGCTCGGAATGAAAACACAATTTTTTCAAATTTTTTTCTTTTTTTCAACATAGTCCTCTTTTAGAAAGATACACTTCTCTCAACGCTCCGGTCATTTTTTAAACCCTCCAAAAAATAACATTTGTCGAACTCTCCAGAATACGCCTCTGTCTCGGCGATGACTTCCTCGTTTGAACTAAATTTTATTCCCCGCGAGCTATTTTTTCATGTTCTTCTTCTTAATTGGCGCGATAACCGCTTACGCGATTTTGGTCGAGTTTAACAAAGCGCGCCAGTCGTTTCTCCCAGTGCTAACCGGCGCCAGTTGGACACACCAAGTGAAGCCAAGTCCTTCTCCACTTGATTTTTCCAACGCAGAGGAGGCCTTCCTCTTCCTCTGCTACCACCAGCTGGTACCGCATCGAATACTTTCAGAGCCGGAGCAATTGTATCCATTCGCTGTCCTATGTATATGTCGTCCTAAAGCTCATGCATCTCATCATTCCATCGCCTGCAACATTCGCCGTTGCCAACTTATAAAGGTCCAAAAATCTTGCGCAAAATCTTTCTCTTAAACACTCCAAGCTTCGCTTTATCGGACGCTGTCATCGTAGACGCTTCTACGCCATACGTTAGGACGGGCATGATGAGAGCCTCGTAGAGTGTTAGTTTTGTTCGTCGAGAGAGGAATTTTTTACTACTCATTTGCCTACTTAGTGCCAAGTAGCACTTGTTGGCAGAGAGATTTTACGTTGCCAACATTTTTTCATGTTAGGGACAAGAAAAAGTCGCGGGAGCTAGATCGGGTGGATATGGGAGGCGCGGCAGGAATTTATAATGCAATCCATGCAGTTCCGCGGCGATAACCTCGGATGGAAGTATTCGGGCGTTATCGTGGTGAAACTGCACCTTCTTTTCGCCAAATGCAGCTGTGTTTCCTGCATTTTTTTGTGAAAAAGGTCCAATAACACACTGTAGTATTGTCCAATGATCGTTTTTCCTTTTTCGAAAAATCCATCAGGATGACGCCGTTAGCATCCCAAAAATCGTCGCCTTCCGGCCGATGGAACTGTCTTCGCCTTGTTTGGAACAGATTCACCAGGACACATTTTTTGTTAGTTTCTGGAGTGTAATGATGAATTCAAACCAAATTGTGAAAGTAACTTTGGCTGCTACATCATAGCAGACTTTTCAACCCAAATGTAGCCGCTCATTTCACACGTATTTTTACGCTCGCCCAGTGCTTAGACGACAACAAAGTAACAGAGCCACTGGCTGAGTTGATTTTTTCGTGTATCACCAACATAATCTAAGTTTTTTGCGATCTCTATTGTAAACAAACCGCTGTCATCTTTATTATTATGGCAGCAAATGAGCTGACTCCTCCAAATTCGCTGAGAGCCGTTTAACGGCTTGATGCTGGCCACTCCTTTGCATTCTGTACATTATGGGGCACATGAATAGAGCATTTCTTGAAGACTTCTTCTGCTAATATACATAGATAACAGAATCCAAGCTTGACTGGGCTGAGCGTACATGTCTCTCTTTTGCCTGCCATTGCCCGAGATGTGTTAGCCTTCTACCCAGCAAGGATTTCGCCTGAAGGAGCCCCTTAAATTTGTGCCATCTAATCTCCGTTAGACTTAGCTCATCACTCTTAAGCTTCTTCTTGATGGTTTGTTATTCCAGGACAAGGAAGAGCTCGGGTCCTATTAATAACGAGGCCGCAGCCTCTCCTACCATGCGTCCGCTACTTCATTTCCAGTTATACCCCTGTGCCCTGGGACTCAAATTATGTAGCTAGATGCTGATTATGCATTCCTAACAAATTGCGTTTCTCGATACACTCAATAGCCAGTGAGCACTTAACCTGACTACCGCTCAGAATGGCATCTCCGGAGATTCCTGTCTAAATTGATTACATTAGTTTGGAAAACTACCCATCTGCATAGAACGCTTGGATCTGGGGCCATATTATTTCAGCGGCCATGGCTTCCGGTGTCTTCGAGCCATCTGTGTACCAGCGCAGTGTACACTCTTGGAGCTTCTTTTCAAATGCAGCTGCACTACAGTTGGAGTCTGTGGGGCGTTTGGAGAGTCTTCTTTTTGTGAACGCATAGTAAAAAAATGACTTCACACTTTGCCTTCCATTACCAGTAACCCTTAAAGATAAACAATAAAGACATCATTTCTCTTGGTTACTTAGTAAGAGCAGAGCTTTTGTGAGCCAGTGTTTTTCTTCCTCTCCACATACTCCATATTTACGTTGCCTTCGAATATCTTCTCAGAACAGATCCTAAAATGGCATGTATGCAGTGCGGACTCCTTTTCTAGCCAACTCTAAATAAGTTTCAAGCCCTGTTTAAGAGCTCAACTTTAACCATATATATAATAGTAGTCACTCTCAGCACATCTCTAAAAAACGCTTATTGTACAGAGAACTTAACAGCCTATCGCCAAGAGCTAATGAATCAACCACCTTCTAATACGAAATTCTGTTCTTACCGATGAGCTCAGAATTGCAGACAAAAAATTGGATTTCGACCGATAAACTCTTTGAAATTGCCTTAGAAGTCTGTGAAACTACTTTTAGAGGTTCTTACCACACGCCCATTTGAGAAGTTTAATAAGACTACAGTTTTAGAATCCCCAAATCTTTTCAAGAATGAATAGCTTAAAACGCCCTTTAATGGAACTAATCGAACCGGATTGGCAAGCCTATGTACAAGTAGTCCGTTACAAGCGTTCAAAGAGATTTTGGAAAGACTTCTGAGAATATATGGAAAAAAGTTCTGATGGCAATCGGGGTTAGCATAAAATCTGATCGGCCCAAACTATCGGCTATAAAACCTTGTGGCCAGATTGTATATTTTTCGCAAGCTGTCGACATTCTATGCCCGCTCCTAACTTACTTCCGTGGCATCCCAAGGGCTTACATCACAGTTGAGATGGTCTCTATGTCAAAAGGAGATATAGAACAACCATATCCTCTGACTATTGGCTTTCAAGTTATAGCTTTCGCTGATGGCATTTCACTCGCACCATCGGGTAAACATCTTCTGTTACAGGTTTCAGTTGCTCTACTACAGAAAGCTCGCCACCTCGCAGCCACTTAGTCGTAGAAAAATGAACTCAACGTCAACATGACTCAAATTTCATCTTCAGCCTGAAAATATGGTTTATTTGGGTAGCGGAGGCGAGCTCTTATGCTCCAATACTTCTCTGCCACGTATGAGTTATTATAAAGGTGTGCGGTAGCCTTGCAGTGTCAGGTCAAAAAGCCTGTCCCACAACTCCTCAGGGTAGGACACATTTTACGAATGAACACAAATGATCCGGCTCTGACTCGCTTTGTTGTATATTTGACATTAACTGGTTAGACGGTTGCTGTACCAATCAAAAGGAATAATATGGGCTATGGCGGATTCTTGGAGCTCTGGAATGAGAATATTTTACTTGCAGACTTTAAGATCGCTGAAGCAGAGTTGGAGAAATACAATATGAAGCATCCTATTTTATAAAAGTGTATAGGTGGCAGCCATGGGTTACCTGAAGGGATATATCTGCTTATCTCCTTTAGTTTTCGGTTTCCCCACTACTGTAGTGTCTTTCAGCCTGAACTGATGGAGATGATATCTACATTTTCACTGATAATGGCACTGAAATCTCCCACAAAGCTGTCGACAATCTCTAAAGTAGCTATTAAATGCGCCTATCTCTTAACAAGATGGCTGAGTCATTTCACCTAAAGGTAACATGGGTTCCTGGTCATTGTGAAATTAAGGGTAACTGCAGGGTCGATGAACTAGGAAGACTTGGCACCAAGTTGCCCGATGCGTATACAGGCAATGGCATAAGAGTACCCTTATAGATGGACAGATTGCTGCATTCCAGACTTGCGAAGCTGGCTCGAAAGCAAACACGGAGAGTGATGGACTTTTATCTGACTCAATTTTTAGCCGGGCATGGATGCTTTAAAGCATACCTTCATCGGTTCGGAATCGGATTCCACTTGTGAATACTGTGGGGTAAACGCGATTCTTCGAATGTAGATTAAAGCTTCGCAGCATATTTGAAGAAAACCACGACCAAGATTCATTCGTGGAATCCATGCTACAAAGCAGGGAAAAATGGACGGCAGCATGCGATGTCATAGCAGAGACTATAAAGAAACTAAGGATCCAGGACTAGTGACTAATTCGCCTTTCCCCGCTCGATGTAATGCTTGGCGGTTGTACCGTGGAGTGAGGAGTTCGACGAAACAACAGGCTTGTCCTGGCTTCAAAGGGCCACTTGACGGTAGCGCGCTACCACAATGCCGATGTAAATAAAAAAACCCTTATAGATATGTAAACTACTTATCTTTGAAGAATTTTTAAAAGCAGCGAATGAAAGATGGGATAATGAAACCACCTGCAGAATCGACACAACAATTGTGGCCGACTCTCAATGCTAAACTCATAGAATCGAATCTCTGATATGCCAAAATACGCACAGTCTCAGCACATTTCTATTATAATGGGGCATTGTCTAACACCCAGGCACTCCCAGAAGGTGGACATGCAAACTTATGATTTTTGCAGAAGCTGTCCAGATGAGGAAGAGACGATCTCGCACCTCCTCCGTCATTGTCCTGCTCCATGCAGACGTAGATTTGCCATTTTAGGTGGGCAATTTTTTAATGAATTAGAAGATCTGTACTTTGTGAAATCAAATGAAATAATTTTTTTTAAATGCATACAGGCTTTAGGAGAGATAAGGACAAGTTCGCCCATGCGGGATCACAATAGACTATGAGCCTGAGTGTGTACCACAACGGTTGTCCGCTTCAACCAAAGCTAACCCATCTACTTTAGTGGTCTACTAAAGTCTACTACAGTACTGGTTTTGGTTGCGTCAGCTGCTTCTAGAGTGTACACAGTGAGCTGGCATTCCAATGATTACCACCTCACTTTCTTGCAGCTACTAATATGGTCAAGTTTTGATAAGAGTTCACTCAATGGTCGCAGAGGCCTTTAGAGTTACACAGGAAAACTTTTCCAAATGCTATTCCTTCATATTTTTTTAAGCAGACCCGATTTTTCAGCCAATCCATCCAATCAACGCTGCTAGTGAGACTATCCAGCTACTCGATGAAGTAGTTGCCAGGAAATATGACGCACTTTCTTCATAGTTTGACACATTTGCAGTAGCATCATTGAATGGACTCTGCCACTTCCTCAAGCATTTGGAAGTCGCCTGCAAATCAACTTTTCGTATTTTAGTGGATTTTTTGTTGTAAAATATTGTTTTATTTATTTTATACAAATTTCCTGCATTATTTTCTCCACGCAATGCCTACCTTGCCTCCCTTGCCTTCGTTTCAATTTACGTTTTCGCGCGCAAAAAAATGTTGCATGATATTTGAACGCAATTTGCAACCCTATTTAAAGTCACACACACACACACACACACACATTTAAATAGCAAATGAAAAGGAAGCACCGAGTTGTGCCCCTAAAAACTAACCTTAGTCAATACGTTTCGCAATGTCTACAAGCGATGCTGATGGCTGGTCGAAGCTTGCACTTTGACTCAAAAGTGCCCGCTGCCGCAGCTGCTGCTGCTTCTTCTTCTGCTTGTTCGCCATTTGCACGAGTGTTGACATAATGCGCGCGCATTATAAACACCAACTAACGAAAGGATAACGTAAAGCACATGCAAAATAAGATCAAAAAGCAACCAACAACAGCAACAGCAACAACAAACAATGCAAAAGGTCCTTGAAATGTTGGCTTTGCAAGAAAGATGACCACACAAGCAAAAAGGGGCAGCAAACAGCTGAAGAGCGTACATATATGGGCAAGTATGTATGTATGTATGCGTGAATGTGTGTATGTGTGGAGCATTAACAAAGCATTGCAACACTTCATCAACGACAGTTCAGCAGGACAACGCGCAAGCAACAAGCAGCAGCAGCAGCAGCAATAAGGATTGCCTGCAAGGACATTGAACCACAGCTGGCAGTACTCAGTGTATGAATGTGTGAGTGTGTGTGCACGCTTATGGCTGGCTGTTGCGCGCATAACAGCTAGCTAAGTGTGGAAAAAAGTATTTTCTTTACTTCTTGTTATTTTTGTTGTATTGCTGATGTAATTTAATGCCAAAGTGCATTATTTTTATCCCTTTACATGTTGAGTATCGAATAAAGCAAACGAAAAAAATTAAAAAAAAAAAATCAAAGAAAAAACTACTGCACAAAAAATGCTTAAAAAGGAAGTGCATTGATGAAGCACATAAATCGAGAAAAACACTGAAAGCGCATACAAAGTTGCTGCTACAAAGCAAGGGTGTGTTGCGCCGAGCGTACCAAGAAAAAAAAATGCTAAAAAAGCTGAAATGCATAAAAATATTTATCGGAGCTGGTTGTGTATGGCAATATCCTGCTTTTGTTCCGATAAATATATACTTAAATGCATGAATGAGAGGAGGATATGCGCACATTAGCGTATACAGTATTTGTACAGCAAATTAGGAACGATATGGAAATATCTCAAATTCGAACTTTGATTAGCAATAAAAGCGAAAAGAACTTCTAATTGTCTAATTTTTTCATTCAATATTTCATTAATATTCGTCACGTACGAGGTGTGTTTCTAAAATAAGGAGAATTTTTAAATCTCGCATGCTGCGTACATTCGACTTTCGAGGAGAGGACTAACTACATCGTCCCGACGGTGACATTCAATAGGAATTTTGCCGCTCTCTTTCCATCTAAGGAAGAATGGAATAAAGGATTCTCTCTAAATAACTTCGATACTACAGTCTATACAGAAGGCAGTAAAATGGATTGTTATGTTGGAGCTGGTATATATTCTCATAGACTTAAAATTGGAAAATCTGTGCATCTCCCTAATGCTTGTAATGTCTTTCAGGCGGAAGTACTGGCTACTAATCCCAGATTTCTCTTTTAAGGGCAATATCGCTATTCTTTCGGATAGCCAAGCAGCAATCCAGGCAGTGGATTCGGCGACAATAACCTCTAAAGCACTGTATCAATAGCCTTACCACCTTGAGTGAAAACAATTAAGTTACCTTAATCTGGGTCCCGGGACATCGAAACATTGAAGGTAACGAAAAAGCAGAGGAACTGGCAAGAGGTGGATCTGCCATGAGTAACGCTCTCACAGAATCGGTATTCACATCATTAGGTGCAGTCAAGAATGCAATTTCCCTAAAATATCTCCGAATCGCGGATTGTAGTTGGAAAGATCAGACGAATTGCAAAATTAGCAGAACGTTATGGCGCACCTACAACGACAAGCAATCGTTGACATTGATAAACATGAAACGACGGGACGCCTGCAGACTAACGGCAGACATAACTGGCTTTTGGTGTATCGGAGAACAAGCAGCCCAAATGGGTATCCCTCACAATACATACTGTCACAGTTGTAAATAACCGAAGAAAAAGGAAACAATCTTCCATTTCCTCTGTGAATGGCCTGTCCTATGGAAGGACAGAATGTTAACCCTGAGAGAGTCTCGAACAATTGTGTGTCCTAAACGTCAACAATCTACTAATAAGCTGCTTAAACCGCACACAGACTGGATATAGTCATGCTGCAAATACCCGTTAAAGAAGCTGGTAACGAGGTTGTGGCAACAAAATAATGTGGAAGCGCTAGTTGGATTCTGGAAGAAACACCACTTTAACTAACCAACACTCGTCTCGAAGGTATTTTAACGGTTTTAGCAATATACATACATAGCATGTTTAGTTTGTTTGTGAGAGGCATCAATAAGACCAAGTTTCGGCGATTTTCTGCTATCGAAAAAAATGGATCAAAGAAGTTGCATAAAATTGTTTGTAAAACAAAAGGAATTAAGTGCTCAAAAACACTTGAAAGGTTGACAGTGACATCCAGTGAGAGTCTTCTGTCAAAAATATGTTTACAAGTGGCACAAGCTTTTCACAGCTGGTTGAGAAGATGTGAATGACGACGCTCGCTCTGGATGCCCCAGCACAGAAACAACCCATGAAAATGTTGTGAGAAAGTGAAGAACATTGTTATGGATCGTCGAGTCACAATTAGGGAAGTTGCTGAGGATGGCGGCAAATCGGTTGGCTCATGTCATGCAATCCTTTCGGAAATTTTGGGCATGAGGCGTGTGGCAGCGAAGTTCGTTCCAAAAGTGCTGAATTTTGAATTTTGACCAAAAACAACGTCGCATGAGCATCGCTCAGAAATTGTAAAATGACGTCAACGATGATTCAGATTTGCTTAAAAGGAACACACTGCTGACGAATCATGGGTATATGGTTATGGCATCGAAACCAAAGTGCAATCGTCCAAATGGCAGGGTCCAGGAGAACACGGATACCAAAAAAGCACGCCAAGTTATTTGATCGAACTTCAAATCAAGGTTTTGCTCACTGTTTTCTTTGATCACCATGGCGTAGTGCAACAGGAGTTCTTACTAAAGGGTTTTCCAATAACTGGTGTTAACTGCCGCTATCGAGATATGAGTAACGATTTTTTATGGCCGGAACTGGATGGTATTAATCTGAACAACGTTTATTTTCAACAAGGCGGCGCTACGTGCCACATAAGCAACGAAACCATTGATCTTTTACGAGAAAAGTTTCCGGGCCGTGTTATCTCTCGGGGAGGTGATCAAAATTGGCCACCGAGATCTTGTGATTTAACACCTTGTGACTTTATCTGTGGGGCCACGTGAAAGAGAAGGGTGTACGCCAACAGCCCAGGGTCGATTCAAGGCCTCAAAGATGGAATTCGTGAGGCTATCGAGGACATAGGGCAGCCACTCTACAATGCGGTTATGGAAAATTTCATAAAAAGGATATTGTCCTGTAAGCGTGGTTGTGGTGGTCATTTGCCTGATGTTATTTTCCACTATTAACGGCATACTTTCCTCTTTATAATGAAATAAACATCGGATCATTTATATTAAAAAATAGCAGTTTTCTTTGAATATCACCTCTTATTGGAAAACCCTTTACAAAGTCGTACGGTAAATGAGAAGTATTACCTTAAAGTTAAACGAAAAAATGCCTGGAATGGTGAAAAAAATGTATAACTTTTGAGTTACAATAATGCAACTGCCCACTCATCTTTGCTTGTGCGAGATTATTTGGGAAAGTCAATTGAAAAGCCAATCCTCTTACACCCGTGAATCAAAAATCTTGCAATTGCTTGAAAAGCTAGGTCAGACCTATACGGAAGATGGAATAATACTTCCCGTCTAAAATCCTCGTAGTTTCTGGCGCATCCCTAAAGATGTATGAGGTCAGGCATTGTATGGATAGAACATAATTCCTTCCCTTCCTACGCGTCAATTATGGCTCCGTGTGGTCGATCGCCTACTTCAATCCGGTAAGTCTTTGCTAATAGAGGCCGAATGGCAAGAGCTCGTAGTGGATGTTACCGTCTCAATCCCACTAAACGCCAAAATAAACCTTCTGTTAATTCGAGTTGGCGACCGCCGTAGCCGAATGGGTTGGTGCGTGATTACCATTCGGAATTCACAGAGAGACCGTCGGTTCGAATCTCGGTGAAAACACCAAAATTAAGAAAAACATTTTTCTAATAGCGGTCGCCCCTTGACAGGCAATGGCAAACTTGTTGACCAAATCTCATTGCCAGTTCTCGTTTAAGTAGTAGGACCACTTCATTGACTTTCAGCAAAGAATTTCAGGCATCAATTCGGTCCAAAAAGTAATATTGGGCCAATTTGTTTGGCACTCAAGCAACAAACTTGTTTTTGAAACCAGAAACTAGCCTTAGGCAAATAGTTTCAGACGGTTTTCTAGCTAATACTCAATTCTCTCTATTAAACATTTTCGAGAATCGGTCTAGGAAAGCGTGCCTTATCTTCAACACTAATACCAACAGAGCGAATTTGTTGGAACTACCACTGAGTTTTGTTACTGCATTGCGTTCATAAATAGCACAATTTTTGGTGGCTGCCTGTTCCAGCTTTTCACTTCACCTTAACCGTAGAGGTATGGAAGAATGCATTGACTTTTCACTTTTCCATTTCTCGACTTTTCTACTTCCATTTTGAAATACTGTCTGCAGACCTGACTATAGTACATCAAACAAAAAATTGCTACATGAATGAAATAAAAATTAAGTGTTTTATAGCTTTAGTCTTATTACTTCAGAGCCACACCTCGTAAATGCATACTCTATTGGCAACTACATCAACTTGAATACTTTATGCAACTTGACAGGATATTCAAATATGTAATAATGGAATGCTGCTTCAACACTTAACTGCTCTGCGTGTCACCTATGGCGACTGCCATATTTCTTATTGTGTTCCCAGTTGTTCAGCGTAGGGAGTGCCCGAGGACTGCTTGTAGAGTGGAGAAACGAGAAGTTAATATGAGAAGTTAGTATTGGTGTGGTTGGGGGGGTATTATAGTTTTGTGTGTGAGAATTTCTGCATTTGTTGAACTCAGAGAAGAGCTCATAACGTTTGCAACCACAGGCTTATGAGAAATGTGGAGCACAGGATGGTCATTACGCTTCTCACCGGCTTGCATAGAATTATAAGGTGGGGATGGTAATTTTTTTTAATACATAGTTTTATATACTGGTCGCTTAGAAGCTAGCCTTGGGTTTACAGTAAGTATTTAAATCTTAATCTAATTTATGTATAGGAGGTAGATGAAACTGTATCCTATGGCGACTCAATACCATTTTTTCAATGCATTTAGTTACAAATTCTCTTGCACAGATTCAACGAACTCAAATATTGTTCCTGTAATGCAGAAATAGTTAGAGGCCACAAGGCGAAAGTTTCGGCAAACAAGATGGTCTAGCAGTGGGTACTTATTGTTTGGGAACAGTAACAGGAAGCATTGGCAGGCAATGCAGAATGATGGAGTGAATGGAATACAATTTCCTTAGCATTTCTACTGTTCACATAATTCTAATATTGGCAGCCCAAGTATGTAAGAAGCACTTTCGTCTATATCACTTCTGATTTTTTTCGTTTCTTAAGGAATATCCGATAAAGTGAGGTTCCCAGATTATACTTCAGAACTCAAGGTTGGATTCAACATAGGAGAAGTATAGATATTCGAGCAAAAAGGTCATGGAATTCATCAAAATATTTTATTAAAATCCTAGCATCAATCTGATGATTTGAATTTCCGATAGCAGATCAGATTATTGTTTGGAGTGCTCTGAAAGATCGTATCTGTGCAGATAATTCAGTACCGATATAGAACTTGAGGCAAATATTAGCCGAACCATTTCTGAAGTAGAGAAAGAAGACCATAAACAAGGTTTTGGACATAGAAAGCCTTACTAGAAAACCAGTCACGGTCGCCTCTTAAAAGAAAGCGGCTTCCATAAAAATTGACGGTGTTTGTACACTTGTGTTCAAAATAATAGTAGTGCGACGAAATTCAAAGTTTAAATTTTTTTGTATTTCATTTTTTTATTTTTTTTATGTTTAAAAGTGTAATTTTTAATATAGAATTTGAACCATTTTTGTTTTTTTTTTTGTATTTAATTTTTTTTACGTTTTTATAAATTTTAGTGCATTTTACAAGAAGAAGCATTTCTCATTTTTTTATTTTAAATTTTTAATTATTTTTGTTTTGCATTTAATGTTTTATGTTTTTTGAATTATTGTGTTTTTACAACACAAAAATTAATTTTTTTTTTGCATTTAAAATTTTAACTATTTTTGGCGTTTTTGTATTTCATTTTTTTATGTTTCTATAAAAGTGTAGTGTATTTAAAAAAAAAATTTAATTTAAAATTTTAACTATTTTTGTTTTCTTGTCTTGTATTTAATTTTTTACTTTTCAATAAAGCTGTAGTGTATTTGACAAAAAAAAATGATTTTTCTTTAAAATTTCATTTATTTATTAGTTTTTTTTTTTGTTACAATTTCATTAGGTTTTTTTTAAATTTAGTATATTTCACAACAAAAAGCATTTTTTATTGTTTTATTTTAAAATTTTCACTAGTTTTTTTTTTATTTAATTTGTTTACATTTTTATAAAATTGTGGTGTATTTTATAACACACAAATTGAAATTTTTTTATTTGAAATTTTAATTATTTACGCCTTTTTTGCATTTAGTTGTATTATGTTTTTATAAAATTGTAAATTTTACGTATTTTACAACCCAAAAATTTTTAATTTTGGTTTTATTTAAAATTTAAGCTATTTTTTGGTGTTTTGTTCTTGTATATATTTTTAATGTTTTTATAAGATTATAGAATTTTCTCTTATTTTTTCATTTAAAATTTTAACTATTTACTCCTGTTTTTTATATTCTTATAAAAGCATTGTTTTTAATTTAAACCATGTTTTTTTTTGTTAATTTTTTTATGTTTTTATAAAAGTGTAGTCTATTTCACAATACAAAAACCTAATCAAATTTTTATTTAAAATTTTAACGTTTTTTTGTTTTTTTAATTTTTTTTTTAATTTTCATAAAATTGCAGAGTATTTTAAAACAGAAAGTATTTTTTATTTAAAATTTTTTACAATGTTTTTTGTATTGATTTTTACGTACTATTGTATTAAAATTTCGTTTTTATACATTTTAGAATATTTTAAAACACAAAAAATTAAAATTTTTCTTTTATTTAAAATTTTAACTTTTTTTTGTACCTAGTTTTTTTATGTTTTTATAAAAGTAATACAACATCAAGACGCACACCACAAATAGGAGGAGGAGCTCGGCCAAAATTGTTTACTATGTTTTTTGTATTAATTTTTTTTACGTTTTTATACATTTTAGTGTATTTTAAAACCCAAAAAATTTAAATTTTTGTTTTATTTAAAATTTTAACTTTTTTTTTTTTGTACTTCATTTTTTATGTTTTTATAAAATTGTAATGTATTCTGCAATACAGAAAATTAAAATTTTTTTCTTTTAAATATTTTTTCATTATTTTTTTATATTTTCATAAAAGCATAATGTATTCTACAACAAAATTATATGGTGTATCCAAGCCATTTTCCCAACTTTGTGCGAAATTCACAAACATTTTAAAAATTTCAAAAAAATAAAAGGAAAATATGCATATAAATTTCCAACTTTTTTTAGAATTTTTAGAAAAATTGTTGAATATTAGTCCAACAAAGTGCAAGTTTCAAGTGGCTCAAAATTCTCGTTGGTTTTTGAAATTTTTTTTCGCTGCGTTACTGAGAATTTTCTTCCATATAAAAGACTGACATATTTGAAAGTCTTTTACGAGATTTTGAACTACGATTATTTTGAACACAGGGTATGCACATAATTAAAAAGGTTAGTCGTATCACATTTTATGTTTTTTATGTTTTCTATGTTTTCTATTTTTATTTACTGTTTATCCTTTCCCTTTGGCTGCAAACTTTAGGGGACCTTACCATGAAAGACTTTTTTATTTTCTGCTTCATTTTTTGAATACCCATTACGGCCGTCTCAGCTCACATGCAACTTAACTTGTCAGCAACTTTTTGCTTAGCAACATTATTTTTAATGTTTATTTAATTTCACAAAAATGAGTTGTCATTTACCTGCAACGAAAAGAAAGTAAAACATTTTGATTAATAATAGTTCGATGAAAAATGAATAATTCGAAAGCGAATACAATCCATATGAAGCATTTTTATAATTTATGAGCGTCACGTGCGCACAAAGCGAGCAAATGCAGCAACAAAAACAAATATGCCCCAAAAAATGTATAACGCTTTCATATCTTTATTTATAAAAAATTCATATGCACATAAATATGAAAACGACAAGTCACCATACAAACGTGAGCAGTCGCTGATAAAATTGTGTCTTTCACAAAACAGAAACAAAAAACTCAAACCCCGCCTGGTTACCAAGTGTCAAAGTTTGGAAAAAGTTATCAGAAATAACAGCAAATCAAATAAATTTACATATTTTAGTACCCATGCACATAAAGCTAACATACATACATACATACGTACATGTGTATGTATGTCTGGCCAATAATGAAATCAAACGAAAAGGTGAAATCAAAATGCACAAAGCAAATTAAGACAGCCCAGAAATGATATTAAATAAATAACCCGAAAAACGCAAACCAAATCGACGAAAGTCGCAAAACCGGCGCTTTGCCTGTTCGACAATCTGATTACGTGCACACATATTTACTTATGTATGTATGCGCGCGTGTTTTTTGTTTGTTTGTTTCATCTTCCAAATATTTTTGGCTGCCTGCTTGGCGGCCAATGAACTCGAGCTCTGTACGGCAGTCGCTGGTAGCAGCTGGCTTGAGCTGATTGCTTTGAAACTCTTCTTTTATTTATTTGATTTTTTCTTAGCTGTTGGATCGTCTTGCATTGCACGCCTCAAACAGGTAAGAAAATACGTACAAGTAACAGTCGAGTATTGCGTAATAGATAAGTTCGAAAAAGGCAGGACTGATTTTCAAAAAGGTGGAGCAGAAAAGGTTGATGGGCAATCAAGATTTTTAATAAAAAAGATTAAATAAAATAAAATTTTAAATAATAAAAATTATAATTAAATAGCGTAAAACAAGGTAAACTATTATATCCACAATAGAATAAATTAAGAGGACAGATACCTGTAAACGGCCATATTTTCCTTGATTTTCATTAAAATTATTTCAAATGAAGAAGTCAATATATATATTTTTTTTTCAAAATTGGCATACAGTTTATTTATACATTAAAACAATATAACATTTTTTTTTTATTTTAATCATTTAAAATGGCGGATGAACACTCGATTCTTCCAGGAAGGTCGCAGCGGAGCTTCTCAATCGGCGGGCATTGTAGCATCGGCGTCAGTGACCGGAATACAAAAAACCAAAAAATTTTTGTTTACTACTGTCATAATTTCTATATGAAAAAAATGGACAAAAATCGCGGAAATAAGTGCTTAAAAAAATGAATTTTGGGGCGAATTTTCCTACTATTTTTGCTTCGGAAATATTCTTATTTCGAAAAACTTTCGATTTGTAAATTCACATAGAAAGTAATATCATAAAAAAAATGTGTACAAAATTTCAGGGAGATCGGTCAATAACTTTTCGAGTTATCGTGTACGCCAATTCGAAAAATTTAGTTTTGAGAAAAACGCCTCTAAAGTCGGCAACGTAACTACACCTCTCCTAGCGCTCGAACGCAAAGAATAGAGTCGTCACGGTTGACGATCTACAATATAAGAAATACTTCAATTTACGTTCTAAAAATTGTTTGATATATTCTTAAAGGATTATATTAATATTTTATGAAAAAAATTATTTTTTTTCGAAATTTTACAGGTGTCTGTCCCCTTAAACTGAAAACAATGAACTTAACTTAAAAAAAATTAAAAAACACTTATAATAAAATGAAAATATATTGTATTAGAATATAATACGAAAACAACAAGTAAAAATAATTTGAAATATAAAATAAAATGAAATACAGAAATAAAACGAATTAAGTGAAACCTAAAAAAGGTTTTAAAGAAATAAATAATCAAAAAAAATTGTATTAAATTAAACTAAACTAAAATGAAATAAAATTACGCTTCAAAACAATAAAATAAAATAAAATATCAATAAAACAGTTAAATGAAATAAAACAACAATAAATAAGAATAAATTCGAATAAAATAAAATAATAAAAAATTACAAATAAAATGAAATAAAAAAAAATTTGTCAAAAAAAAATTTTTGCTAGAATAAAACTAACTTAAAATATAAAGAAAATGATTAAACAAACTTAAAAAAATGTATATAAATTAAAAATAATAAAACCAAACAAATGAAAACAGAATAAAATAAGCAAAAGAACTAACTTAAATTTCACATCAAAAACTAAAAAAAAATCAAGCAAAATAGTGTACAATTGCAATAAACTAAAATAAAACAAGAAACAAAAAAAAAACTGAGCTAAAATAGAATACAAATTATAAATGAAACAGAATACAATAAAATAACAAAAATTAGAAATAAAATTGAAAAAGCTAGTTAACTTAAAAACTTAAAAACAAAATTTTTTTTATTTTTTTTTTATTTTTTATTAACGCATCTTATAGTATAAGCAGAATAACGTTTAGAAATTACAACTAGTACAACGAGATAAAGATACTAACAAGCAATTTTTATTGAACATATATATTAAAAAAGGAAAAAACTAAGATGCCTCAATATTCATAAATTCATTATGAATGTATAAATATATAAGGTACATCTGCTACTGGGTGCCCATCTGGTCTAAAACTGTTTTACGCTTGAGCCGCCGACGATGAGTATTTGGCTGAAGCAAAGTCAATGCTTCAGCGTTGACATGTGTACTTAAACGTTGTCTGTGAGCCATGGCGTACTTTTTCGCCACGTCAGTGATGGGTAAGATACCAAGATCACGATGGAGGTCGACATTTCTCACATAGTATGGAGCATTGACAATGTTGCGCAACACTTTATTTTGGAATCGTTGGATAATTGTCATGCAAGATTCGGTTGAGCATCCCCATAGCTGAATGCCATACGTCCAGACCGGTTTGAGTATTTGATTATATAGCAGTAGTTTGTTGTTCGTTGACAGAATAGAGTGTCTGCCAATAAGATAAAGAAGGTTTTTTGTTTTTAATTCCAGCTCTTCACGCTTTTTCTTGACATGCGCCTTCCAACGCAGTTTAGCATCAAGGGTTATACCAAGATATTTTGCCTCGTTGACGTACGGTATATTTACGCTGTTTATGTAGACTGGCTTGTAAATTGTTTTTTTCAGGCCGAATACAATGTGAACTGATTTGGAATTATTTAATTTGATACGCCATTTTTTTGCCCATGTTGCAATAGAACTCACCGCTGATTGCAATTTCGTCGTTGTAGTCTCGATCACTTCTCCAACTGCTAGGATAGCCGTGTCATCTGCAAAGGTTGCGGTAACGTGTTGCTCGTGAACCGGTAAGTCATACGTATACAAGAGGTACAAGAGAGGGCCTAGGATGCTTCCTTGAGGTACCCCCGCGCGTGCTTTTTGCAATGATGAATAGGCGTTGTCAAATCTGACACGAAAGTATCTGCCATCAAGGTAGGAAGAAAGGATTTCGCAATAATTCCTGGGCAAAATCAATTTTAGTTTGTGGAGCAAGCCAGTATGCCAAACTTTGTCAAACGCCTGCGAGACGTCAAGGAACACCGCTGCGCAAACTTTGTTTTCCTCTATCGCACACTCTATGGTTCTAACAACCCTGTGAACTTGGTCGATAGTGGAGTGATTTTTTCGAAAGCCAAATTGGTGCGTTGGAATAACTCTCTTGTTTTCTATAATCGGCATCATTCGAGTCAGTAACAGTCGTTCAAAAAGTTTGGACAGCATTGGTAGCAGAGAAATAGGTCGGTATGAAGACACATCATTTGGCGATTTTCCGGCTTTCAAAATCATAATTACTTCTGCTGTCTTCCAGTACATAGGAACATATTTTAACAAAAAACACAAATTAATCAATTGAGACAGACAAGTAATACAATTATTGGGCAATCTCTGAAGAATTTCTGCAGTTATGAGGTCGAAACCGGGCGTTTTTTTCGTTTTCATTTTGGAAATTTCGCTCATTACTTCTTCGTTACTAACTGGCTCAATGCTGACATCGCTTTCAATCCAATTTGACGAGATGTCAATATCTTCAGTTCCATCATTGGCATAGAAGGTTTTACAAAGATTCTCTGCAAATAAATTTGCTTTTTGCTCATTGGATTTTGCCCATTGGGTGTCGTTTATTTTGATGGGTGCTATGTGTTTTATCGGTCGGTTAAATGACTTTGCTGCCTTCCATAAAGAGTAGTCTGTGGATTTATCCGATGTGAGGCTCTTAAGAAATCGATTGAAATTATCATTTTTGAATATCTGAATTTGAACGTGTAGTTGTTTTGTTGTTTGGTTGAGTTTCAATTTGTCCTCAGGACATCTGGTTTGCTGCCAACGACGTCTAAGTTTTCGTTTTTTATTTATCAGCAACTTGATATATGGTGGGTATTTTTTTTTTTGTTTGATGTGACATCTTGCTGGGGCGTACTGTTCCAAGCTGCGTTTTGAATTATTTGCGTGAACTGAAGCACGGCATCATCAAGATCGTCAGTAGTCACGATACGGTCGGTGTCTACCACTACAGCTTGTAATTGCAGTTGGAAGTACTGCCAGTCGGTGAAGTTATTAAATAGACGAGGAGACGTTTTATTTAGTACCGCATTCCCTGATATTTCTAAAAGGATCGGTGAGTGGTCAGAGTTCAGATCGAAGCCTTCGGAAATAGAAAGAAGGTTTGCGGGAATATTTTTGAAGACAAAAAAGTCAATCAAATCAGGTACTTTGTTGGTGTCTGTAGGCCAATATGTTGGCTTGCCAGTTGAAATTATTTCGCAACCTCTTTGTCTTATGGCTTTAAACATTTCGCGCCCTTTCGTTGTTGTAAGCCTAGACCCCCAATGTACGTGCTTAGCGTTGAAATCGCCTCCTATAATAAAACGTCCTTTGTATCTTTCGATGAGAGATACGTAATCTTCAGATTTTAGTTGATGTCTGGGTGGGCTGTATAAAGCTGTTAGTAATATTTGTTGCTCGAAGGCCTCGACAGAAACGGAAGTTGTTTGAAATTCCTCGGCGCTGAGTTGGTCTTCCAAGTGGTGGGTTATATTATTTTTTATGAGAACGGCGCTGCCACCTCTTGCACAATTGTTGGGGTGAATAGTATGGTATAGGGAATAATGTTTAAAATTTAAATATGAATGTCTTGTGAAGTGTGTTTCGGCTATTAGGCAGACGTCGATTTCGTCGTTGTTTAACAGAACTTCTAGCTCTGTTTGGTGTTTAGCTAGACCGTTGGCATTCCATAATATTATTTTTAGTGTTTTATTCATAGTCAAAAAATTGCATGTTTTGTTCAAGGGCACACAAGCGTTTTTCAATTGATTTGAAGATTTGGCCTTGTTCATTTAGTTTGCTTAATATAGCTGAAAGGAGATTTTGCACAAAAGGTTCGTTCGGTAATAAGTTTTTGGTAATTTGTGCGTATGTAGCCGGTTTATTTATTATAGGGATTTTTGTCGGATTATTTGTAAGACTTGTAGTAGTTGTAGCACGTTTTGGGATTGTGTGTTGTTTGCTTGTACTGTTTACTGGTTTAGAATTTTGGGATCGCTTTTTCGTTCTAATCTTTTGGAGTTCTTTCGCCACTATACAGCCTCTGTAATTTGCAGGGTGGGACTCTCCGCAGTTACAACACTTTGGGCTTTCTAGTTCAGTTTTTTTGCAATCAATGGTGGCATGCTTACCTGCACATTTGACGCATCGTGAGGGTTTCCCGCAAAAGTTTTTAGTATGGCCAAAAGATTAGCATTTTTTACACTGCGGTATCAGATTTGTAGATTTGACAGGTTCAACTTTTACTATGGTATTCAGTATATTTTGAATTCCGTAAATTTTTTTCACATCTTCGGACGGATCGAAGGTGATGAGAAACATTTCAAGTGGTTCCTTTGTTTTCCACTTGAGTTTGTTTATGGCACTTAAAGCATTTAGCCCTTGTGATTTTAAGTCATTCACTATTAAGTCGCTGTCGCAGAAATGGTGAAGATTTTTAATTATTACCTTGATAGGTCTATTTTGCTTATTCTCATAGCTGTGCCAAGGAATATTTTCATTTGACAACAATTTTGTTACAGACCGATAGTCATACGAATCGAACGTTATCACTTTGCATGCATCGTTGTTTAAAAGTTTAATGAAAAATTTATTTTTTATTGTGGTAATAAGTTGACTATGAAGTTTTTTAAAATCATTATTACCATTGATAATTATTGGAGGAGGACGGGGTATTTTATTAACTTGTTCCGTTTTTGTTGGTTTTGTTGAATCATTAGCACTACTTGCAGATTTTGATGGTTTTACAGCTTCAGGAGAAGATTCAGCTTTACGTTTTTTGGATGGCCTTTTTTTCTTTAGGATCCAGTCGGTTTCTCTAGCAAGCTCTTCTTCATCAGTTTCATAGACTTCAACACATGTTTTTTTTGTAATGTTTAAATCATTTTTATTATCATCAGCGCATATAGCAGATTTAAGTTTGCCGTTTTCTGTTTTAAGATGGGATATCTCATTTTGTAGAGTAGAGCATAATTTTTCTAATTCAACAATTTTTTGCATTAGGTCTTTATTACGCACTTCACT
This sequence comes from Anastrepha fraterculus, assembly GCA_037575425.1. Lineage (NCBI taxonomy): Eukaryota > Metazoa > Arthropoda > Insecta > Diptera > Tephritidae > Anastrepha > Anastrepha fraterculus. The sequence goes on from JAYXIM010046526.1 coordinate 70,810, forward strand.
GTTTGGGTTGGAATGATTGGGCCCACCACCCTGTGGTGGAGAACCCATTTCACCTCGGTATAGGCCGTATGGTAACACTCTTTTCGTAGCGTCGATAATGCAGTCAACGGTGACAGCTGGTTGTCAGCCACACGAGATTTGTTTACACTCGCGATAGCGGAGTTTTGTTTATTGTAAATTTTTTCTTTACAGTTGGCTTTTGTTTGCTTTATTAACGTTAATTTTCCACTAAAAATAAATGTCGTGATTTTAAATGCTTGTTATGTACTGGTATTCGTTTGCAGTTTCACATTCCTACAAATGCAGTCCTTGCTATTGTAGTTTTTATTATTCTTTTAAGGAATTTCGATCCCTTTTCTTCACCCTTTTTTCAATTCTCTTTAACGCAAATTGTATTTGTAACACTTTCACCCCGTCGTATGGCAACTGCCATAATTTATGGGTTTATCTAGTATCTTATTGTGGGTTTTTAAGGTATCTTAGAATTTTTTTACTCGATTTCGCACCCGTCTGTTATTTTAACGATTTGTTTATATTATAGCGATATTTTTTCACCTACTACAACATTAATTTTGCAAAATTCACGCAGTCGAAAACACAGCGACTACTTCGCACGACCGTTCGATTATCACCACGACATTTCGATTGAAAAACAAAATAAAATAAAATAAAAACAAACAAAACCACTTAAATTACACTCCAAAAATTGATTACACAATACAGTAGGTTCTGTTTTTATGCGGTAGATACGTTCCGCAAGAAACAGCATAAAAAAAGCTACTAGTTCTATAGTAAAACTATAGATACGTTTCCAATGCTAAAACCGCATAAATCTGAAATAATCGCATAAAAAAGGGCACTAATCCCATATTATTACTATAGATACGTTCCATAGACCGCATGAATCTGAAATAATTAAATAAAATCGCATAAACAAAATATTGTATCTTTGAAAATTATATCTTTATATATCTTCCATACTTGTAGGGTTAGCATTTCTGATGTAATCTATGATGAGTTTTTGCTTAGCTGGTTTAGAATCTTGTTTATATGTACAATTCCCGATAGGTCGACATGCATTTTGTAATTAAAAAAAAAAACCGCACTATTTCAAAACCGCATAAAAAAAAGCCGCATAAAAACAGAACCTACTGTATAAAATAAAAATAATAATAAAATAAATAATCAAAAAAATGACCTAAAATAAATAAAACAAAATTAATTAAATTTACTGAAATTGCAATTAAAACAGTTTCTAATAAAGTAGAAAAATAAAATAAAATAAAATAAACTGGTTTGCTCTTAGCGTGAACCCCTTAATGTGTCGAAACCTTCTCCAATGACATTAAAATGGCTATTGGGCCTGATAAATGCCGAAAGATCACAATAGTTAAAGGGAAAGTGGTTTCTTGACATGTAACTGCGGAAAGTAGCGGACTCTACATAACAGAAATGGAGCCGGGGGACGTATACAAGTACCTTGGAGCTATGCAAATGAGGAAAAATCTGATAGCAGAATTTAAAAGGCGCCTTCACGCTGTCTGTTAAACCCAACTTAATGGGAAAAACCAAATCCACGCTATTAATTCATTCGTCGTCCCGGTGGTATCGTTTAGCTTCGGTATTGTAAAATGGTCATCTACTGAAATGGAAAATCTACAGCGAATAATACGTACAATTATGACTAAATACAAGTCCCGCCATCCAAAAAGCTCTGTCATTCGAATGATGCTACCTAGAAAAGAGGGCGGCAGGGGACAGATTGATGTTGGAGCACTGCACGACAAACTTAGCTTAAACACTTTGCACTAGGATGATAATTACACCCCACTTCAGATGAATCAATCCAACGAAATCAGGAACGTAACCTCAACGGATAAAAAGATTCAAAGAGGGTCTGAAATGCCTGTTCATGCCGTGTATCGAAAAGACTTACCCACATCTTTACCAAAAATTGTCGCTCTTATGGCTTGCCAACAGGTCGATATCCGCCGAAATGGATCGTACCATTTTCGCCATACAAGATGGTGTGATTCAAACAAGAAATTGCATTAAATATGTAATACGAGATCCAAAAGCCACTGCAGACAGATGTCGAAGATGCAATAACCGGAGTGAGACATTCGACCACGTGCTAGCTGGATGCACCACACTGGCAAACTCTATGCATCCATCGTCCTTGATGACGTCATGAGCCAACTGACTCTGCACAAAACAGGCATCGTTTGGAGTTCCACCACACATCTTGAGGACCTGGACTTCACCGCTGACATCTGCCTCCTCTCTCACAAACTCTCTGACATGCAAGAGAAGGCGAACAAAGTAGTCGCTGCACTGGACTGGAACCCGCAAGGGAGCAGAGGTCGCTGTTGCGCGAACTAGCAGATGTCGGCATCTCATGGGACGGTGCAAAAATAACAGCACAGAACAGTGTACGATGGAAGAGTATTGTCGAGGCTCTATGCTCCCGGGAGGAATGAACAAGGAGGAAAAAAAAGAATAGGGGACGCAAACTTAACTCTGTCCGAGTATATAAAGTTCAGGGAGTCATCTTTGGCATAACCTTGACATGGAAAAGTCATTTATCGAACATCACAAAAATAAAGCTTTCAGAGCGATACGCACGTGTCGAAAGCTTTACGGTAAAATATGGGGTATGCGGCCAAAGATGATGGCATGGTCTTATAAGACAATAATAGTGCCAATGATCACCTATGCCTCTCTGGTATGGGGACCAAAAGTGGGCTAAATTAAGACTTACAAGGTATACAGAATAGCCTGTCTAAGCGTAACTGGAGCAGTGCGAACTTGCCGCACGACTTTAGGAATGATCGCTGGACTCATTCCTCTATATCTTGTAGCCAAAGAGGTGACAGTTAGTGCAGTCCTAAGGCTTCCTAATCTATTTGGTCTTAAAAAAGGCAATCTTACAGGACATATAAGAATTCTGGGTTCAATCCTGAGCTCTCCGTGGCTGACCGTCTGTAACAAGATGGAAAGAAAAGTAGAATTATTTAAGAATTTTAAGGTAGTCATCAGTGATCGCTCAGCGTGGGGAAGTAATGAAATATCTTGAAAACTGGGCGCACACGTATGGTTTACTGATGGGCCCAAAATGGAGGATGGTAGTGCTGGGGCTGGAGTTGTCGGAGCACACTTCAAGAAGGCATTTGTAACTTCGACGACGGCGACTTCCTTTTTTCAGGCGGAGATCCACGCCTGAGAGCTATGTTCTAGGGAATGTCTTCGTAGAGGCACGCGTGCCGTCAATATCAACATTCTCTCTGACAGCGAAGCAGATCTAAAATCGCATTACAATTAAGGTTGGTCTGGGAAACTCCAGCAAGGCGACATGCGGGGCACGAAGGGAATGAAATTGCGGACAGTTTAGCGAAAAAGCGTGCAAAAACTCCCTTCATTGGTACTGAACTTTTCTACGGGGCATTCAACAGCTTCAAAAGTGTCTTTTTACGTGAGCGGGAACAATGAGGCCTAATCGAATACTGGAGGAGTATGGAGTACGACGAAAAGTTTGCATATAATAAATAAGTTTTGCTTGAGCCTCTCAAAAATTTCGCTGATCATATGAAACTGGTTTTTATCAATATTTTTTATTTTTTATTTTAGTTATTTTTGCTCTACTGCTATCACCAGCGTTTCTCAGCGTCAATCAACTCGCTGTCAATCAATATTTCAAAATTAATTATAAAAACCGCAGAACACACACACACACATTCAACCGCCATAAAAGTCGAAGTTAATTTATTTTGCATTTGGAGAATATTTTCTGCGCATTGCGACGCTACGAGCGGCACGTTTTGAAGAGCTACAAGCGTTTTCATGCGTTTACGCTCATTTCGCTACACGCACGCAATCACACATACGAGCACAAATGGAAAGACACGACCACGACAACGCACTCACTCATTCGCTCACTCACTCACTCACTCAACTTGACCTTGACTGTGACTTTCATTGGTGCGAATTTTTATCAGCTGACTGGCGTACGGACGCCCGCCCATCCAACTGCGGTCAATCAGCTAAGAAGTATTATTGTTTATTCATTTATATTCTTATATATAATTTTTTTTATTTTTAAATCATTTTGTGGTCTGCTTAAAATAAAAGCTATCAGGAAATTCGGGTCATTGCTCTTCGTGTGCGTTTCTTCGTAGTCCTTCTGCGTTGATTCTAAAATTAGAAACTTTTTATTTGTTATTTATTTCATGAATTATGGCTGGCTATTATGAGCAGCGGATTATTTTAATTTGGATATTATTGCAGCAGCCTCCTAAAAATATCTTAAATTTATTTAAAAATCACACCAATCGCAAATCATTAAAAAATTGGAGGTTTTTATGTTTCATTTTCTGAAAGTAGTTGGTCGTTGCTTTCGAGGGCATATAAGTGTATGCCCTACTTAGTAGTTGTTCTTGTTGTTGTAGCAGCATAAACATTCGGGAGAATGCTGGTGGAGCGGCAGTCCTTGGCTGGATATAAATTCGGATCGTAACTGACTGTCGTGGGAACACCAGTTTTCTTTGTCAGCTGAGAGAACCTTTAGTTCGTTTTTCAAACGGCCTAATATTACTAAGATGCCATCTTAACATGCAGTGTCTTCTTCTTCTTCTTAATTGGCGCGATAACCGTTTACGCTATTTTGGCCGAGTTTAGCAAAACACGCCAGTCGTTTCTTTCTTGTGCTAACCGGCGCCAATTCGACACACCAAGTGAAGTCAAGTCCTTCTCCACTTGATTTTTCCAATGCAGAGGAGGCCTTCCTCTTCCTCTGCTACCACCAGCTGGTACCGCATCGAATACTTTCAGAGCCGAAGCGTTTGTATCAATTCGGACGACATGACCCAGCCAACGAAGCCGCTGGATCTTTATTCGCTGCACTATGTCTCTGTCGTCGTAAAGCTCATACAGCTCATCGTTCCATCGTCTGCGATGAGAATCTTTCTCTCAAACACTCCAAGCGTCGTTTCATCGGATGTTGTCACCGTCCACGCTTCTGCGCCATACGTTAGGACGGGCATGATGAGAGCCTTGTAGAGTGTTAGTTTTGTTCGTCGAGAGAGGACTTTAGTACTCATTTGCCTATTTAGTCCAAAGTAGCATTTGTTGGCAAGAGAGATTCTACGGTGTTGTCGCAGTGTCTTATTAGGTAACCAATAATCTTCTTTAGCCCCTATCTGCTGAGTTCCAGAAGTTTTTGGAAGACTTACCGCGAAGAGGTTATAAATCCTCAGTTAATGGTCAGATAACCAGTAAGTTGGGTCAACCTTAGCTCCAGAAGTAATTGAGCTATTATCCAAATAGGAATTAAGAATCTTCAGTAAACTGCTAAGTAACAAATAAACTTCCTTAATCCTTACCCACTGAGTTCCAGAAGGCATTGAGAAACTCTTTGCGAAAAAGTTATGAAACTCTCGGATTGTGTTTTTCCTGCTGATTAATGTCCGCGGACGGTAAGTGAAAATCACTTGCGTTTTCTAGCGTTTCATACCCTAGTACCCGTCTCGTTGTAATATTTCTTTAATATATAATTGGCGCGTACACCCTTTTTGGGTGTTTGGCCGAGCTCCTCCTCCTATTTGTGGTGTGCGTCTTGATGTTGTTCCGCAAATGTAGGTCCCAGTTTCAAGCCGACTCCCAACGGCAGATATTTTTATGAGCTTTTTCATGGCAGAAATACACTCGGAAGTTTGCCATTGTCTGCCGAGAGGCGACCGTCATCAGCAATTTTTTTCTCTCTCTCTGCTATTTCTAACTCTCTGAAGAGTTGTCCAACAACATTTTGTACGAGTCGAAGATCCTTTTTACGGCCCACTTTCCGACACAATATTCAACCCAGCCACATTTCTCTCTCTAGAAAGTAATTCGATAGCATGCATCTCAATTGTGGAAACCTCCGCTTTGAATGTGGGTAGATATCTGAGCATCGGCATACTTTTTTGTAGTCTAGACCTAAATACTCTTGCATCAAAACTCTCATCATCCACCTTAGATTCATCGCTACGCAAAACTCGAATTTATTCACATTAGGTAGACTGCCACAGAGGTATTCCAAGAAACTACTTTTCACAGTTAAGGAAGTTGGATTAGTATGACAGAATTGTCCAGGATTTCAGTCGGATTACATATTGCACATAACTACATTCGAACAAATACTCAAGACTTCGTAACCGAGCGAGAGTTTTTCAATCCTAAGCCCTTTTTTATATCAGCAGTAAGACTGGTAAAGTAATTTTGGCTCAAGAGCAACTCTTTCATGCCTTATAAATAGGTGCACCTCTAAGTTACTTGGTTATGTGGAACAAAAATCCTGATGAAGAGCTCAAATTAGTTAGAAGCCTGCAAGTATAAACTCGCGGTCAGGCACAACATAGTAGACCCCATGAAAGGTTGCAGTGCTCTTTGGCCCAACAATAAAGCCCCTGGCACACTTATTCAAGATGAAAAAGGGTATATGAAGGATCTATGGTGGAAAAGGGTATATGGTTTGAACCAATTCAGGAATTGATATATGAATTTTTGTAAAAGTTGGCATGACTATTTCACATGATAAGTTGGCGATTAAGAAGTTTTCGGCCCGATGGATGCCGCGATTGCTCCCAAGCAACAACAAACGGATGCGACTGTTAACTTCGGAGCAGTGTTTGGAGCAATTTAAGCGAGAGCCGAAGGGATTTTTGAGTCGAGTTGTCGCCGTTGATGAAACCTGGATTCATCATTACACCCCAGAAACTAAGCAATACTCAAAACAATGGATTTATATTATCTAGTCGGACAATACCAGTGCGACAATACTACAGTGAGTTTTTGGACCCCGTACTCACCCGATCTGGCTCCATGTGACTTTTTCTTGTTTCCTAAAATGAAAATATGGCTGGCAGAAAAAAAAATTAGTTCAAACGTGGAAGTTATCGCCGAGACAGAGGCGTATTTTGGAAAGTTCGACAATTCCAATTTTTCTCCCCGAGAGTTGGGAGAAGTGTATTTTTCTAAAAGGGGGATATGTTAACAGAAGAATCGCATTAAAGAAAGGCTTCGAAATTGGGTAAGAGTGCAACAAATTTTATCCAGATCGATAAATCGTTAAACAGCTCGAGTTTAAATAGGCAAAGCTCAAGTCTTTGTACAAAATAGGGGTTTCGTGTCTTCACCACCAAACTAATAACAAAGGTTTTTTATCAGGATCTTTTTCATGGCAAAAATACACTCGGAGGTTTGCCGTTCTCCGCCGAACGGCGGCCGCTTTCAGAAAAATCTTTTTCTATCAATTGGTGCTTCATGTCCGGAGATTCGAATCCACGCACTTTTCTATGGTAGTAGAGCACCACAACCCATTTAGCTGCAGCGACCGACAAACTTTAAGAGTCCTAAATAAGAAAAGAAGCTTGAATTATCTTGAAGAGGGTGGACGAACGGGTCTTTAACACACGACGGTCAAGTGAGTGTCAAAGGAGTGAGTTTCAATAGAGAATTCAGAAACTTCCAGAGCTCCAGATGGTATGATTCATAGCTCTTAACCGAGTAGAACTGCTGTAGAAGCTATCAGCAGAGAGATAAGGAGCATACAATCAAATTTGAACAATTTTCTGCTTTAACGGTATGAATGCGTTCCATACCCTTCTACAAGACCGCAAAATGAAGACAGTTAAAGCTCTTCTAAAATATCTGCTCAGACTAACCTTTACTACGTATAGATTAGGCTTAGTGTACCTTTAAGACTTTTCGCCCGCCCTACCCATAATGAGCATAGAAGATATTCTGTCTATCCTCTCCTGAATCCTACTTAACGAGCTGCCTTATTCAATTTCTTATGACGCTAACGAATCGTAGATGACCTGCTTGAATGCTTCTTGGCAATAAATCGTTTTCTGTATGGACATAATAAATCAAGCAAATCAAACAGTGTCATTTAAATCAATCAATCTTCCCACATATATGCTTACCGCATCCAAAAAACAACAAAAATTGTCAGCCACCAACAAATGTCAAAAGTGACAATTTGCAAATCGCAAGTGCAGTTAAGCCAGGAATGAGTGAGAGGAGGAGGATTAAAGCGAATTAACCGGAAATATAATGAAAGCAGCACCGTGTAAGCAGAAAAGGGGCGTACGGGCGTCTAAGGAGAACCCTGACAAATGCTAGACATAGTAAAATGTACGATTACAACATTCGTAGGTGTGTGTGTGAAGCTGAACGAATAGCGAAAAACGTGAAGAAAACCACGCGAGTGACTCATTTGAATGGGATGCTGATGACGGCTACCAAAGACGGCCGGCAAATATGTGCCCAAATGCCGAGCACAGAAAAACTTAGCGCCCAAGTACGGCTATTACGTTGCTTTTGTCGCTGCTGCTGCTGCTGCTTCTGCTGATTCAATTGCTTCTTTTTACTTTCTGTTCTATTTTCTTAGCGCACCCTCTCAAACACAGCACAAAAATTCGCTCAGAACTCGCTCTCTCTCTCTGGCGTGCTCTCTATTTCTCTGGTATGCTTTGCGCAGCACACAAACACACAAAAAGAACAAATCAAATCATATTTGACGAAAAAACAAATGGCTAGGTCGGTCGTTCACCCGTCAACATCAACGTTCGTTCACTCAACTCTTAACACACACGCACATAAACACGCACACGTACACAATCAGCGAGTGGCAAATGAGGTGCGCATGGGTTGGCCCGAACAAGCCCCCTTTCCCCATTAGCAAAAGGAAGAAAAAGATAAATATTACGGGCAAACAACTAGAAATGTGCACAAGCAGGAAGAGCGCGAAGACTGGGCCCGTTGGCAGTGCGGTGAATGACATTTTCGGGCAAGTAACCGGCAAATGCTTCATAATGACGTTGCTGATAAAAATAAAAAGCAAAAGCAAAAATGTTTTGAAGCAAAGCAGGAAGCAAATGTAGAGTGAAGATGCGCAGAAAACCGGCCTCTGAAAGGTGGAGTATAAAAACATGGCATAATTCAAGCATGCGCTTTGTTACGGTGTAAGCTGGGGGCCAGTGCAGGAAGATACGGAGGTGCATACATTTGTTTTAAAATCTTGGGAAGCGGTAAGGGTTTAAGAGATCAAATTATTTGAGAGATATTAATTATCTAACGTAACAGACGAGCTTAAGTCACTTTTTAGTATCCGAAGTGAAAGTCTAAGGAATCACATAATTCATAGCATATTAACTATCTAGCGTTTGCTTTATCTTTCTGTTGAACTTTTAATAACTTTCTGTAACTTTTAGTTATAAGGCGGTTAGTACATGGCTAAGAGGCCGAATATTTCATAAAATATTAATTTTCTAAGGCATCTTTTTATCCCACTGTTGAGCTCAAGGCACTTTTTAGAATACTAATATATAGAGTGATCAGTCAAATTTACCCTCCGTTGCATACCTTTTTTAAAACCTTTGGTTAGGCAGCCGGGTCTGACCTTTCTTCGTCCTTTTCGAGAATCCTTTTAAAATATCTATATTCGTAAATCGATATAAAATTAAATTTTAGGAAGCCCCTGGAAGCTCAAGTCGATAGCTATAATAGAAATATGTTAAATTCACGTCCAAAGCCGAAAAAGTCAGTTTGGCCAGATTCGGGTTCCCAACGGAGGGTTAAACGACTTTACTTACTTTACTTTATTAAATATAAAAAGGTCTAACTTTTTTTCATTCCAGTGCTGACCATGAGACAGTTTTCTCAATCCTTAAATACAAAGTGGCCAGTAAATGATTAAGAGTATATTAACTAACAGTCGTATCTTTATCCCACTGCTGATTTTGAGCTCCTTTCTAGAATACCATAAAGTAGCGCTTCAAGAAAAGTGTAGACTGTATTCACTTTCTGCACTGTCAGAGCGTTCCTTCTCGCATATCGCAATGCAGGTTACGAATCCTAACTTCACATTTTCTAAATTCGAAATATTCTCGCTTTCAAGTTCTTCAACTCCAGCAAGAATTGCGCTCTATTCCTGCAAATTTGATCAAATTTATTATTTATTGTTTTCCTATTTGTCCTGGATGTCTGTTTTATCCTGGATGTCGTCGGCGTAGTTGAAGAGATTCCTCTTGACGTGCCTGGGAGGTGGTTCTGGTTCAAGCAGGGGTATACGTTGGTGAAACCGGCGGTAGCACCCCAGCAGAAACTGTTTGCTGAGCAGTTTGTTGTGCTCCTTTACAGGAAGCATCTGCGCCTCGTTATGTAGGTGTTATAGAGGGGACATCAGGAGGCATCCCGTCGCTATCCGAATAGCAGTGATTTGGTATGTCTGAAGCTTTGTCCACTGCGGGTCACTAGTTCCAGACGACCAGACAGGCACAGCGTATTTTAGATCCGGCGACCAATTGCCTTAAATGTCGACAGACATTTTTCTTTGTCTTTGTCCGAAGTACTGCCGGATAGCGATTTGAGGACCAAAATGGTACTTTAACGGCGAATGTGGTTGTGTACGCAGAGAAGGAGAACAAACTGTCGAAGGTTACTCCAAAATTTTGGGATCGCTTACAGTGGCAATTGGTGTGTCGTCGACTTTGACCTTGAACTGCAGTTTGATCTCCTTTGCCTTTTGGTGGTAAAAAGGGTCGCCGTGGACTTAGTGGAGGAAAGTTTTAGATTCCTTGCAGCGAGAAAGATTGATGACGTAATCTTTACTTTGGCGCACAGACCATCGATGTCATTGCCCGCCGCTATAATTGTGCAATAACCAGCATAGGAAACCAATAAAACTTAATCTGGTGGTGGGGGGAGCTGCGAGGTGTAGAAGTGAAAATCAAGAATGAAAGGACACCACCCTGCAGAACAACTTGCTTTATCTTCCTCTGTTTAGAGATTTGGTCTCGAAAGATTACTGACTAGTGTCGACCACTCAGATAGTTAGCGGACCACCTCTTCAGCCCTGGCGGGAGCGTCGACTGAATAATGCCAAATAGTAGCTAGTGGAATGGCTGACTGTGTCGAAAGCCTTCTTCGGGTCCAGTGCTACTAGGACAGTCCCCTCGCAGGGGCGGTTGTGGTTAAGCGCGCGGTTTATCTGGGTGTTTACCTGAGTTTGACAGTTTCTTTAGTGTTGTCACCTATTCTCTTATGTTAAATAAATATTTAAACGGTTGTTGAGAAAACGAAATCGAGTTTATCATGCCGACAAAAGGCGCTATAAGTCTGCAACTTGATGTTATCTCACAATGGAGAGCCCTGCAACTTTATGCCGTCATGGAGTGACACTGCCTTTTTCTTATAAGAAACTTTTTCATGCAGTAATATTTTAAAAGTCTATTAAAGTATTGACCACTGTTCGAAAAAACTTTCTGCTATTTTATAACTGCAGCAGGAATTGAACTCAGTGCCTAGTGCTAGTAGGTTATCTACAAATGTACGCGCCTACGACGCCCGCCTTAAAAATGTTTCAAATGTGACTTCTCGTTCTTTTGGCGCGTCACCTAAGCTTTGTGCATTCTGCTTGCAAGAAAGCAAAAGGTAACGGTCACTTTTCCTCTAAGAACAGCAAAGAGTTCGCTCACTCCAAATAAGAGAGCCCACCATCTTTGCTAGTGTTTGTCCATTGCAAGCATTTGATTACACAGCTGGGAGACAACTTCGCAGTTACTTTGTAAGAGCGTAGCTGTTTCGCATTCAAGTCTCCCACACACGCACGTAATTGCTCTCTGTACTTTACACACACTCGCTCGCTCTCTGTTGTATCGTATTTATACACACTCGCTCTCAATTGCCACTTGGCGCGCGTATTTCATGCTCTTGTTTTGTTTTCTTTTTGCCTTTTTGCTTTTTTGTTTTGCCCATACAAAGTTTAATGACATTTTGCTTTAGATTTGTTATTGCTTCCTGCTACACCTACTGACTGATGGTGCTGTTGTCGCTGCTACTGCCGCTGCTGCTGCTTCTTCCCTCTCGGTTTTGTTTATATCTCGTTCGACTTGCGGGTGACGTATCGCACTTGCTCGCGAATACTTGTTTGCACGGTCATATTTACACACATACATACATATGTATGTGTGATTGTATGCGCTCAGCTTTGTGTGCGCTGTTGTGCATATTTATCGGTATACGGTTTATTTTTATACATACCTAACTTGCTTTATTTTAAAATATTGCCAACCGCATTCTTCCTTCTTTACTCGAGTCTTTTGCCTTTGACATTCTTATTTTTATTGTTTGCCCAATAATTTCATAATAAAGTGTTTTGCATTCTTTTTATGCATCTTTCTTCCTACTAGCAGCCATGCTTCCGTCAACAAATGCTTGCGCCTTTTTCAGACATGTCAGGATGTGTATTTTTTGCAGTTAGACGATGACAAATTTTTTGACAAATACGTTGACAAGTTGCTAATTACTGTTAGACGTGTTGTGGAATTTCAGTACCTTCGGTTAAAGAACTTTTTTCTGTAGGCGAGTGTGGATCAATTGAACACATTCTTTACATATCCCCATCACTGCGCAGGCTACGCAGTTGAAGGCCAATGAACAAATGGGTCCATGTCTTGCCAGTATCCCAGGAATGTTGGAGTTTTTGGAACTTACGCTAGCTCCCCATTTTTCGTTCGCCAAATGCTGAAGGTGTAAACGCCATTCGCTGCACCTTTCCAGCCACTTCTGCTTTGACTTTTCCCTGTATAAAATCCAGTAGAAATTGAATGTTTGGGTTCGATGTATCGCACCGACCTGTTTCTGACCTCTCATAGAGCAGTTGTTGTTGTTGTAGCAGTATACTTATCCCTCAGTGTTATGCAGATCACTGGTCATCTTCGTCTAGCTCATCCAACGGTAGGCCGAGGAAACTTGCATTCCCATGGCCGCCAGTTCTACGCTATCGCAATGACTCGGATTTTTCGCGACCAAGGGCTAACTATCCCTGTCTACTGTACCGTACCTCATAGAGCAGTCTTTGCCTTCATCTTCTTGATTAACGCGGCAACCGCTTACGTGATTTCGGCCGAATTTAACAAAACGCGCCAGTCATTTCCTTTTCGTGCTAACCAGCGCCAGTTGGACACTCCAAGTGAAGTCAAGTCCTCCTCCACCTGATCTTTCCAACGCAGAGGAGTCCTTCCTTTTTCTCTGCTACCACCAGCTGGCACTGAACCGAAGACTTTCAGAGCGGCAGCGTTTATATCAATTCGGATGACATGCCCCAGCCAACGGGTCCGCTGAATCTTTATTCGCTGTGCTATGCCTATGTCGCCGAAAAGCTCATACAGCTCATTGTTCCATCGCCGGTTCTCACTCTAAAATGTCTTGCATTGTTGATAACTCACCCTAGAACTGTAAATGCTTCTCAACTATCCACAACAGAGGCGATATTTAACCCACACGAGTATCGGGCGACCAGTCATTACTCACGCCAAAGTGATCATTGAAGTCCTTATCCACAGTCTGTCTCAGAGGTGCCAGTTTCTTTGTCAACCCTCGGCCTATTGCAAATGCAGGCTCCAGTGAAGAGATCCCGCCATGCAGCATCTTGGGTGAACAGTGAAAGCGAAAGCACCGATGAACGTATTTGATGTAAAAAATTCACAAAAATTTGTAAAACCTGTATATGGCCTAATTTATCAAAGAAGAAGCAACTGGCGTAATTTTTTATCTCTATCTAAGCCGGCATACAATTTTAGAGCTACTCCCGGAAATATCATAGATATCGCATTAGCTTAACCTGACCTGTGCTATCTCCCGCTGAACTAATTTTCTTTATAACCCATAGAACCCGACTTCTTGGCCTGATTTTCTCTGGTATTCGTAGAATTTGATGATGGCTTCGTAGCAACTGCTTAGAAAATTAGAGTTTTCAGAAATTTTTCAGGGTCATACATTTTAGTCTTCCACGTATCTTCATCTGATTGAGAGCCTCTTATTGTACACTCTCGTTAGCACCATTAAGGGATCAATAGATGAACGATAGGAGCGAGCAAGAAAGTGAAAGGCAAGATACTGCGCGATAACGATTTCACATTTATTACAATAATTCCGCTGTCTGCTTCTAGTCTGCATAAATTCCGTAGATCACTAATATCCATCCGTCAGCGATAGCATCGCAGAAGTATTGATGAAGTAAAAACCAATTTATTTGAATCGTAACCTCGTCAAAGCAGTAGAGGGAGCTCAGACGATCCTCAAGGATGATCGGCAAAAAGTAGGGATTTAAAATTAGGCATATTTTCACCGTTTAGCGCGCGGTCAAAATCCACAACATCGACTGTTGAGGTTTGGATACCTTGAATATCACCTTCCACCACCTTTAATTCAACATTTGCCAGAAAGACCTTTCAAAATTACGTTTCATGAAGCGCGTCCGGCTAAGCTGATTTAGATCCAATAGCAAACTGCAGGTAATGAGAAAGTCCTGCCTAGCCAGTTCATGAGATCTCTCAATAAGACTGTGTTTTCTATCAACTTTATAATCCCAGTTGAAAGGCTAGAGTAGGCTGAGCAGACCGCGGGCCCCTACTCAGGACAGAATCAGCTATCAGCACCTCAAACGTAAGACCTTTAACACAGGCTGGATGTTATATTAGCGAGCGACTAATCGAGAAATTCTTTAATCCAGCCAGCTCTGACAGCACATTAGTTATCTGCAAGCTTTAATTTGAGATTAATGGGGAGTTCCAACTTCGGTTCACATGTGAGTGGGTTGAAAAATTACTCTCTGCCCAATCTTTCTGCGAAGGGATGAGTTTGAAGAAAGATTTGCTAATGGCCGTCCATCCCATCAGACATAGGGTTTATTTGACCGACCGTTCATATGAAAATTCGAGCATCGATTGGGCACCAGGAGGCAGCACCCGCCACAGATGGGCGATCCCAATAGTTTTCATCGAGCGTGGCGTCAAGGTAAATGCGAAATATTATCGGCAAAGTATTCTGGAGGTTGCTTTGAAGTCGTGGGCAGACAAACATTTTGGTGCCTGACCACGGACGCTTCAACAGGACTCGGCACCGTCTTACAAATCTCGAGTGGCCTAAGAATGACCAAAAAACAACGTTCCGAGCTTCATAACGACCACACAATGCCTCTCAAATTCACCAGACGCGAATCCGATGGATTATTCTTTTTGGTCCATTTTGAAGAGCAAAGTACGAACAACAATATTCACCAGTCTCGAGGCGCTGAAAAAAGCCATTGTTTGCGAGTGGGCCAAAATGCCTGCAAGTCACATTCGTGCAGCTTGCGATTCGTTTCTGTACCGTCTCAAGGCCATAGTCAAGGCAAAGGCGGTAATATCGAGCAAAAGTGAATTGATTCTTAATTTTGTATTGAATATTGTGAATTGAATAAAAGTAATTTTCTAAATTTATGGTATTTTTAATTGGTTTTACTTCGAGTGCCGGACCCTGTAGAGCTGACCTATCAACGATTAATTAATTCGGGGTTTCTCAGAATTTTGGAGTGCTTGTAGCCAAAGTCTGACTAAAGACTTGTTTTAACCTTAACCAAATCATAGACACCTTTTTTTACTTAGAGTTCAAAGTTTTCATTGTGCCGTGTATTGTATTTTTATTTTTGTTCTCGTTTTATCTTGATTTCTATTTTATTTATTTTTAATTTACCAAATTGAATAAATATTCAGGTACTCACTTTTTCATCACTCACTACACTCTAAACTCCTCTGGGTGTAATTTTTCTCAATTACCAACCGCGTTTCCATTTGGCTAACACTTTTTTTGATACATTTTTTGATACAAACTTTTTCACACACCCTTTTTTCACATAAATTCAATTTATTTTTGGCTTCCCATTTTATTTCAGTATTTTCTGACAGTCTTGTGACGGTTTTTATAACCACATCTTTTTCATCAGGTAGTCAGGCTTGTGGCAGGTGTGCACCTTCAGCTTTGGGTCAATAATTAACCATATACAGACAACAGGTATAGCAACTGATTTTCGGGTGCATTTTGTATTTAAAGAAAGTGGGAGATAGAACCTTTTGCGAATAATTGCACCAATTTCTTTGTTCGATATAGACTTTCGGTGCATTTTCCATGTACATGAAAATGGGAGATAGACATTTCTGCCAATAAGAAGATTGTTCCAATTTCTTTGTTCAGCCCACAACCGATTGAAAATGTAGGCTCCAATGAAAAGATACCATAAATTAATCTACACCGAGACGTCCAAAAAGGATTGTATAAGTGTTTACTCCAAAGAACTTTGTGTAATCAACCCAGCGAACTGTAGCCTTCTAAAAATTAAAAAAAAAATATTTTCAAAGTTTCAACTTTCTACGAACGTTAATTTGAGATGAAGCAGAAAATATGCCATGGAAAAACCAATGTTTTTTTCCTGATTACTCCTCTGAGGAGCATAGGGCCTCAACAAGGCTTCTCCAACGTATGCGATTAGATGCTTTCGTCTGAGCAATCGTACGTCCGAGGCAACTTGTATTGGTTACATAATCGAGGTAAGTATTCTAACAAAGTAGGTGATGAGTTGGAAAAAATACAAATGAGAAAAATTCCTTATTCTAAAAATTTTCAGGAGAAAAAGAGACGCAGAAGTCAAACTTGAAATGTATCACTGGGTGTACTTAAAGAAATTCAAAATTTTCTACAAATTTTCTTACAAAAAAATACTACATATATACTTTCAGCTCCAATTCTCTCTCAAAAAACTCAAAATTTCGACATTCTATAAGCATTACAAAAAAAAATTTCTTTAGAACAAATATATAGGGTGGGCCATGTAAAATTTGCTTTTTGCTATAAAAAACCTATAAAAAAAACTTATCAATATTTTTTCAAACCTTTTTTTATTTTGAAGATTGAACATTGTCATTTATGAGTGAAAAATAATATTGTTCAAATGACTGCCACGACTGGCTTTACAGTGGGCCATTCGATCAACCCAATTTTTAAACATATTTTCGATTGTTGGGCTCAGCCAGACCAAAAACCGCACCAAACAGTGACTCGTTGTGGATGCATTTGCTTCTCTGCAGTAACGTGTGGATTTTCTGAGCCCCAAATCCTACAATTTTGCTTATTGACGTAGCCACCGATGTGAAAATGAGCTTCATCAGAAAAGATGATTTTTCGGTAAAAATGCTCATCTATAGGTATAAATGTCAAACCTTTAAGTAAAGCATGAACACATTTGACATGTCATTTGTGTTACCATTCTCAAAAAAATAGGTGGTTCAAAAATCAAACGCTATATGGCCCACCCTGTACTTATTTATAAGCTTCCATCACAAAAACGTTAATGAGGAAAAGAATTTACTTTAACATTTTTCGCATGGAACATCCACTCAAAGTCAATTTCAAAATGTAATTAGTAAAATTTCAATTTTCTGTAAAAACAATTTTGTATTTAAAAAATCGTTTAATATTTTCTTTATTAAATTTTAATATATAAAAAAACATTATAAGAATTCTATATATTCCTTAATTTTAACTTTTCACGAACATTTGAGCTGAATTTAAGTTTTTTTTTTTATCTTTCCACGAACATTAGTTGGATATAAAGTAGAAAATACGCCATGGAAAAACTATAAGTGAAAAAAAATACTTATTTTACAATTTGTGGTTGAAAAAATACTCAAAAATCTGATGTACAAATTTGCTTTCGGGTCTCTATAAAGAAATTGAAATTTGATTTTCAAAAATATATATTTATACATTTTTCCCTCAAACAACAAAACTGCAACTTGCAACGAACAATAGTTAAGTACTAGTTAATTAAAAAAAAGTTGCACACAAAAAAATTGTTTATAAAAAAAATTTTTTTTTATAAAATTAAAAAAAATATAATTTACATTTTTAGAGGTTCACAAAAACACTAGTGGGTGATGAACAAATTTTTGTTAAAAATTTCCTAAAAAATTTTTTTTATAAAAAATTAAAAAAAACTAACTCCAATTTCTAGAAGTTCACAAAAACACTAGTGGGTGATGAAAAAAATTTTGTTTAAAAATTTCTACTAAAATTTTACTTTTTCGTGAAAAAAATTCACAGTCGGATGTAAGAATTTGTTATCGAGTCCACCGAATACACTCAAAGTAGTAGCCAAGAATAAATATTTTATATTTTTTCTATTTTTTTTCAATTTTCTTCCTTATAAAAAAATTATTTACAAAAAATTTATTAAAAAAAAACTAATTTATAATACATTTTTAGAGATTCATAAAAAAAATGGTGGGGAAGGAAAATTTTTTACTTTGCTTCTAATTTACGCAAAATTTTACTTTTTGGTGAAAAAAATTTTACAAATCGGATCTAAGAATTTGTCCGAATAATTCAAATTTGAGTTCCAGAAATATGTATTTGTAAATTTTACACTAAAACACACAAATTTAAATTTTCTTCCTTATAAAAAATGTATTTATAAAATATTTATTTACATTTTTAGAACTTCACCAAAACACTGGTGGGTGATGAACAAATTTTAGTCTCAAAATTAACACCAAAATTTAACTTTTTGGTGAAAGAAAATTCACAAGTCGGATTTAAGAATTTGTCATCGAGTCTCCCATAATAAATTTAAATTTGTTTTTAAAAAATATGTATGTATTTTTATTTTTTGCTCTAAAATACCCAAATTTCTATTTTCTTCTTTTAAAACAAATTATTTTTAAAAAATTTAATTTAAAAAATCTAATTTACATTTTTAGAGATTCGCAAAAAAACTAGTAGGTAATGAAAAAAATTTCCACCAAAATTTAAATTTTTGGTTAAAAAAAAGTTGCAGTCGGATGTAAGAATTTGCCATGAAATAAACCGAAAAATTTAAATTTTGTTTTCAAAAATATATATTAGTACCTTTTCTCTAAAATACCCAAATTTCAATTTTCTTCTTCATTAAAAATTTATTTATAAAAAATGTATTTATAAAAAAATGTATTTAGATTTTTAGATATTCACAAAAAATTGGAGGG
The DNA here is from genome assembly GCA_037575425.1 of Anastrepha fraterculus. Taxonomy (NCBI): domain Eukaryota; kingdom Metazoa; phylum Arthropoda; class Insecta; order Diptera; family Tephritidae; genus Anastrepha; species Anastrepha fraterculus. Next base: position 89,688 of record JAYXIM010046526.1, read on the forward strand.
TAAGGAAAAAAATTTACCAAATTTTACACCAAAGTTTAACGTTTTGGTGACACAAAAATGCACAAGTCGGGCTTAAGGTGAGGAAGAAACTTCACTCTAAAATTTTACTTCAAAATTTTAGCAACCGTTGCATAATTCTTAAGGTGAGTTAAGTTCATCATCATCGGTGCTCGGTGAGGGCCGTTGCAACTTCCACAATTTTTCTCCTTTCTTACCGAGGTGCAAGTTAAGTTATGTTGCAGAAATTGAGCCTTACGTAGGCAACCAGCTTCGTTTTGACTTTTTGGTATAAAAAAAGAAATAAATCTCAATCAATCAATTTTCTTTCGCTTTTTTTTAAATCGTACAATTTTTTCTTTCTCATCTTACCGTTGCTATTATTATGCACACAACTCTATATTTTTGTCAAACATGCGTTGGGAATTCAAATTCACATGTAAGCGAAGTACACTCGCTCGCCCCAACTGTTACATCTCTCCGCCGTACGCACACACATGCTTACATACCCACGATTGCTTTTCTGCCTGCCTGCCTGCCGGTTGTTAGTTCGACTATTCGTTTTTGTTTTTTTGTTTTGCTTACTCGTTACTTCGCTAGCTCCTATATACATACATACATATATATGTACGTTCATTCGCCACTCGTTTGCTATCGAATGTGTGTTAGCCGCGGTCATTCACCGTACCGGCGTGCTTTCGGCCGTTCAACGCTTTTCACATACACACACACGCACGCATACATACATATCCATACACCATCGCACATTTTATGTACTCGTATGTATGTAGGCATCTCAAAGTGGGCCCTTTCTGTTTTGCGGCCATTACTATGCTTTCATTTCACTCTGTTATGGCCTTTACTACCGTTGTTCGCTTGCTTTTAGTGCTTCCTTCTTCTGCTTCTTCTCCTTTTTCGGCATTCACTCGTTCGGCGAGTGTTGTTATTGTTACTGTTTCGCAATGCGTGTGCGTAATAAACCCACCGCATGTTCATTGACTCTCTCGCTCTGGGTGGCTGGTGGCTGGTGCCTGGTGTGTTAGTTGCTGTTGTAAGGGGCAGTGAAGGGGTAGGGCAGCAGAGAGGATAGGCAGTAGAGCGCTTTTGTAAGTGGCTCTAAGCATTTAGTAGATACAGAGGATAGTTTATGTAGCATTGTGGGTGGCGACTGTTGGCGGCATGCCTGGGCCATTGGCAAATCATCTGTTTTGCTCCTTTGCTGCCTGTGAGCCGCCATCTGCCCGTTCGAGCCGTTCGATAAGTACATACACTTCATTTCATGCAGCGTTCAATTGCATTGTTTAATTTATTTAGCCGGAGATTGAATTACATCAGCGTCCGTTTATAGCAATTTTTGCACGATACTGCTGTGAAAGTGGATGTATTTTTAAGTTGATTAGGAATAGATGGCCACTTGAAACGCTGGCGGAAATTGGTGTTAATGTAAAAGGGTGAGTGAAGTTACTGGAGTATCTAATCAGAATTTGGAGTTCTCGATTGGAGCTAACTCTAAACTAGAAGCAACTTTATGATATACATATTTAATGGATGACAAGCTGGTCTTGAGGCTAAATATAGAGTATTGGGTTATGATTGGGCCTTTAGTGTCTGCTACAGCTTCTGAAAAATTGCCTTCCAAGGCATCCAACTTCAAAAGGCCCTACGCCTCCCGGCTTAGCCAAACCCAGCTGTTGTAGGATTTATAAGGCTCTATAGCGCACTTTATAATGGAAAAGGCGGTTGTATTCCACAAATTACGAGGGTAGACAGAGGCTCTTTGGGCCGGAGCCCGTTCTGCCTTTCCCTTCTGCAGCCATCAAAGCCACGGTTAGCAAATGGGTTACTCTAACCCACAAGTGAGCTTGCCAGGCTGAGAGAGGACGCAGATGGACAAAGCTGATGTTCCCTGTCATGCGCGACCGACTGTCGTAGTTCCTCTTGTCACTAAGTAGAGGGGACTGTTGGAGGCTTCCTCCGTAATTGGATACGCCAGAAGTCATACGAACCAACTCTCTAACGAGATCTAGACGAGCATTCTGACCAGCACCGAAACCTATCAGTAGACACCTATTAAAGCGGAAACGTGTCCGTAATTGAGACCGTCAGAAGTCATATCATCCAACTCTCTAACGAGATCCAGAGGAGCACTCTGATGGGCACCGAAATTCTAACACCACATTTACTAACTTTCGCTTCTTGAATGCCGCCATTGGACATCAAGCCATCACCCATCGCGGACAAAGAGCTGCAGATACCTCGTGTGATCAGCAATACGCTGAAGCTCCTACATATGCATAATTCACCTTGACGTGATACCCTCTCTTAAGGTGAAGGTATCAATGGGATATACAACACTCATCTTCCTCTGGTGCTGCAGCATGCTTCCAGGGCCTACCCATAGATGGCATCAAAAGCGATCATTGATGGTATCCATCTACACAGGGTTTAATGAGCTGCAATAATAATAGCAGCAACGATTCTCTGGCCAACTTTAAAAAGGCTTCTTATGGACTGATGAAGCAAAAGGTGCTGGCGCATCGATCCAGCCTGAATAGTTACAGTTTCTGCTTAGGCGTATTTAAAACGAATGAAGGAGTAGGAATTTGAATCCTGTCCAGAGGTCAATCTTCTAGAGTCTTTCAATACTTCCACTCTCGTGCGAATATCTTCAATGACAGACAAGCAGCTAATACGGCAGGACCAGCTCCGCTGAATCATTGGTTTAAAGTTCGTCAATATACTAGTTAGATAGGTCAGTTCTGGTGCTCAGTTGTGTTCAGTTCTGCGCTCACAGAGTGAACATACACATCACGAGCATCACTTGGCGCTACAGCTCTTGATAAGCTTTGGCTTTGGCCCCGATTCTTGGTTGATTCTTTCCAGTTTCTGACATTGAGTTTCCCCGTGTCGTCTTCTAGTTCGTCAATCCATGTTGATTTTGGTCTGCCTCTTTCTTTCGTTGCAAATGTTTTAGCCTCAATCATTTGTCGTTGAGTTCTCGTAGGCTCCATTTTCATCGCATGGCCTAGCCATCTTAGTCTTTGAACTTTGATGAACTGCACCGTTGCCTTTGTCTGCGCCGAAGATTAGCCTCATAAATTTTCTCTCGAATGCTTGGAGTTTGTTTTTGTCTTTTTCACTTATTGGCCAAGACTCCGATCCGTAGCAAAGAACTGGAGATTTATGCAGAGAAAAGACACAACGGTATGGAAATATCTCTAAGTTGAAGCCCACCAGTTCAAGAGCTATCTCCATATATTTAAAAGAATGTGAAGACAATAGCTCATCCCTATGAAGAAACCATCTCCACATCAAAAGTTTCACATGCGGTTAATATCCAAGCTTTATAGCTCCTCAGCCGTATTTAAGAAGTGAGAGCCAAGATATCTGAATGTAATCAATATAAATGAAGGTCAACTGACGTGTAAGAGCCCAGATGCTTGCAAGCATAACCTTGCTGAGTCTCATCGTAGGACTCCCCATCGGAGAATGTCTGTCTAAGACCTTCTGCTTTATTAGCATTAAAAGCTCCCTCGATCACCTCTGATCCCCCACGGACAGAACAACTAGCGCTTGCTGAACTGATTCGGAGTTCACATGCCAAAAATCAGACCACAGCTAACAAAAGGAACTCACGCACACTCTTTGCACGGAGAAAGTCGCCACAAGGGCTATAAGCATAAAAACAGAAAAGCCAGGTAATTGAACTCTTAACTTTCAGCGCTATTAAACTTGACCACTCAAATAAATTTGAACAAAGTAAATTCAAACAACAGAAACGTCAGGCGACGGTTATGAAGTAATCCAATTAAAACTCACAACCGTGAGAGGAATTTACACAGCTTGGATTATCGAAGAATAATGACCTTTACTATCATAAATTTTACTCACAACTTTACCTTACATTAGTAAGACTTTTTAATATTTGATTTCGCTACAGCGGCGCATAATAACAAATTAATGACGTAAGCTGTTACGCCTTAGGTTACACCCTTGAGTCATATGTACTAGAAAATCAAAAGCTACAAATTACTATAAAGCGCTCGTCTAGCAATACAACAAACAACTGGAAGCAGAAAGCAGAAAGTAAGCAAATTGGCGATTGAAAGCACACACAATTAACGGTGATTCTTCGCAGAAAACAATTAAGTGCTGGTGAAGACGTTAAACTCCCTGTAGGGAAGTGGTGGATTCGGGGCTATAATAAGGAAGAGGTGAGTTATATAGAACTGACTGCTCTATCGCGCTTGTTTTTGATGGTTCGCAACTAGTACTAAATTAGACCATTGGTGACTAGTACTAAATGGAGTAGTTAATAACTAGTAGTAACCGAAGTAGTTGGTAACTAGGACTAAATTGGACAGTTCAAAACTAAAAGCGGTATGCTCTAAAACCGTTTAGCAATATTAAATTCTCACGACGAGTTTTCACTGTGAAAAAAATGGTACTAGCGCTACTGCCTCAATAGTCAATAGATGATGCGCCTATCATTCAATTGAAATTTGAATTTAATTTATTTGACGATTGATAAGTTAAATTTACAGGTATAGCTGTCTACTTCATGAGAAAAGCGTGAAACTGCAACCGTCGTACGAAGTACAACCATTCGGCCTGTGGCTGGATATTTTCAATTACCTGCTTTATGATTGATTTACTAATATTTCAGCGCGCCACATGTCGTTCATCCGTTTGATTAGCCAAGAGGTGGGCAATGCTGGGCTCCGTTCGAAAAAAGTATTATTCTGGAAGTCTCCAAACGGAGATCTTTGCAATATTCAAAGTAACGCTCCTGGAGCCACGCTAAGCAGTTCGCAATAGACAACATCACAAGTTCCCAAACACAATTTCCATTCACCAGTTCAGCTTTTCTCTACAGGGAATCCAAACCTTCGTATGTTTATTTGTTCACAACTAATACTGATGTAGGTAATTTCGTTTTAAAGTCTCATCAACAATTGTTTGTTGCCCTTCCTTGGCAGAGCAACAACAAGAAAGAAGACACGAATCAAGTAACAGTCAGCGCTAATGTTGAAAATTGGATGAAAAAAACACAGAGAAACCCCCAAAACATAATGAGTACACGCTTTTAAATGAGAAAAATAGTTAGCATTAGCGGTAATTCTCAGCAAACACTAGTCGTGACCACACCTCGCGTACTTTCCAAACACCATTTGCTTACCCTTTGATACAACTCTGGTATATGCCGCTTAAATGTGCGTCATCACAAGCGTGCGAGTACAGCCACAAAAATGACTGAGTGAAGTAGTTAAAGTATACGCTCTTATTGGACATCAACCAGCGGCGCTAATAATTTTAGTACATTTTAAAACGAAAGAGCCTTTTTTCTGCTTTAGCTATTTAAATTATTTTTTTTTTCACTTCCTTTGCCTCTTATATTTGCATATCTTTAATAGCCACTGGCTTGCACTCCTACGTGTGATAATAGATATAAAATTTAACAAAAAAGTGAGTCCTTGAAAGGAACGCCAAATGCTATTGAAGGATTGGCTGGCAAGCAAAGCAAACAACACCCCACTTCCCGTCGAGCCTAAGTTCGAAAACCGCCCTTAAATCGCTTGAGGCGCTCTAAATTACGCTGCGCCCGTGGTAGTGGTATACAGTGGTTCAGACTTGTCAGAATACAGACATCAGGACATCCATGTGAAGCTTTCTGAGATTACCCTTGCAACATCTACACAACGAAGCCTCGATCCTTCCGCTTAAAGAGCATACTAAGATGCTCAGCAAGCAATTCCTGCTGGGGTGCTATCACAGGGATCATCCTTACAGATACTTGCTAGAGGCTTAGCCTCCTCCCAAGCGAGACGTTATTTTAGATATGTCAACAAATGTTCATACCTCTTGAGGTGATATTCTATAGGCGCTATTCCTTATATTCTGCTAAGAATTCTACCTTTAGACTTCAGAATTCAAGAAAAGATTTAATGGCTAGTGTAACTTGTCCCTACTTCTTCAATCCGTTGCGTGACAATCGGGGCACCAGGCACAGAGACCGGCTTAGCATATTTACGAGGACAATAACCGTTTTGTCTGTTTCCAAAAAAACAAAAACACCTGGGTATTGTTTAATTCAAATTTTAAACATTTTTGCTTAGGACATTACACCGAGAGTTTCTTAGTCTTGAGAATGCTTGGATAGCGCTAGAACGCCTTTAAAAAGGATCTGGTAAATTAAGTTGAAGCTAAAGACAATTGAGAAATAAAACAAATCTAAACCTGACTGGATACAAGAGCACTGAGTTGTTCGGAAACACGAAGTGGCCAATAATTCTTCGAATCAGTAATCAGTGAACTAGTCATAGGATTTAGAATATTATTAGTTGAATTGCGAACAAATGCAAAACGACCGACGGCGCTTCGAATTGCTGTAAAATGTTACACAGAGTTTTTCATCTGGTGTTTTAAATTTTATTTAATTAGGCTGTAAATTAAGAGATCTATGAAAATTAAAACCAAAAAATTTTAAAATTAAAAAAAAAAATTTTAAATAATTGTGAAAATTAAAAAAACCATTTTTGAAAATTAAAAAAAAAAATTTCAAAAAAATTGTGAAAATTAAAAAACAATTTTTGGAAATAAAACAAAAACAAATATATTTTTGAAAACGATAAAAAAATTGTTAGCAATTAAAAAAATATTTTTGAAAATTAAAAAAAAAATTTTGACAAAAAAAAAATATTTTTGAAAATTAAAAAAAAATATTTTTGGCATTCAAAAAAATATTTGAAAGAAAATTTTTGAAAATTAAAACAAAATATTTTCGAAAATTAGGATAAAATATTTTTGAAAATTAAAAAAAATTATTTTTGAAAACTACCGACATAAAATTAAGAAATTTTTTTTTTTTAATTAAAAAGAAATATATTTTTGCAAATTAAAAGAAAAAAATTTTGAAAATTGTAAATTGTAAAATTGTAAAAAAATTGTAAAATTGTAAATTTTTGGAAATTAAAAAAAAACAAAATATTTTTGACAATTAACAAGCAAAATAAGAAAGCAAAAAAATTTTGAAATTAAATAAAAATATTTTTGACAACTAAAAAAAGAATTAGTTTTTTAAATTTAAAAAGGAATATTTTTGAAAATAAAAAAAATATTTTTGACAATTAAAAACGAAATATTAAAAAACAAAAATTTGTAAATTAAAAAAAAAATTTTGTCAGTTAAAAAAAATTTTTGGAAAATTAAAAATACATACATGTAAATAATATATTTCCGGAAAAAAAATATTTTTTTTTCATTTGAAATACTTAAAGTTTCCTTTAAAAATGGAAAACAATTTAAGGCAATTTCATGATTGACAATTTTTAAATACATTTTCGTGAGTGTCGGATTTACCTAAACACTTCCAACTTCGATTTCAGTTTTCAATTCTTCAATTGTGTCTGCTTAGTTGATTTTACCTTTATCGATGCTAGAGAAAAAGATAGTCTAAATTTCACATTTAGGCGGCCAATTAGCAGCACTGTTTCAGCTATTCGCTCGATTTTCGAATATTTCTAAAGTTTCTCAATTTTTTTAAAGCAAAAAGCGACCCATTTCTGACGCATCGCAGATGTTTTATCAGCTTTTAAAGTAAATAAAATTGATAGCTCAAATTCAAAGCACTAGATGAAGCACCCTGTACAAGCCAATTCGGGCTTGTTAGTGAGACTGACAAAGTAAAAATGTGGAAAGAGCTTCTGGGAAATTTCGAATTATTTTTCGTGGACACTTTAATGTAATTTTTTACCCCAAAATGAAGCAAGCCATATCAGGTTTTTTTTTTAAATTTAATTTTAATTTGTTTGTAAAAATTTTTATGTTAACAAAACGTTTTTTAATTATTCCGTAAAATTTTTTATGCAAACAAAAAATAATTGCTTGCATTTACTTTGTGTTGTTCTATAAATTTTTTAATTTTGTTACTGTTTTTTTAATTCTTTATTGCTTGCATTTACTTTAAGTTTTTCTATACTTTTTTCATTTTTTCCCCCTTTTATTTTTTAGTCTTGTCTAGTCTTTAGTTTTTATTGCTTGAATTTACTTTAAGTTTTTCCATATTTTATAATTTTGTTTTTACTTTTAATTTTTAATTTTTTATTGCTTGCATTTACTTTGTGCTTTTCCATATTTTTTTAACTTTTTTATTTTATTTTTATTTTTAATTTTTTTTTTTTGCTTGCATTTACTTTGTGCTTTTCCATATTTTTTTAACTTTTTTATTTTATTTTCATTTTTAATTTCTTATTGCTTGCATTTCCTTTGAGTTTTTCTTCATATTTTTTAATTAAAAATTTGTTTGTTTTAATTTTTTATTCCTCCTGTTTTTGCATTGCATACTCAACACTCTGCCAGTGTTTTATGGTTTACAGCGCTCAATTAATTTCATTATCTCAACGCAATTTTTACAAACAAATGTACTAGTCCTCAGAATTTGAAATGTCTGCATTCCTACTTACTTGCTCATACATACATATATACACATATACACATATACATATACACACACACACATGCGCACTTGCTGTTTTGTATTTTTCCATATTTGTATGTACATATTTGCGCATGCATTCATAAAATTTATACCTTCAGTCCGCTTCAGTATGCAGAAAATGCCATAAACAATTTTGACAGCTGCCAAATTGTATTGTCACTTACATCTGTTTCTTTGCACTTCTCATACAGGGAAATTTACCGAAAATTGTGAAATGCTTTTGTAAGATGTTTCATGCAGATTTTCTTTGTCTTGCGCTGCTATGGCGAAGGCAATGAGTAAGTAAACACTTCAGTGAAATGTCATAATTGACAATCGATGTCGTGCGACTGTGTGTGTGTGTGCAGTAAATAAATGCGTGTCTTATCTGGTGCAGGGGCTGTCGAATCAAATGAAAAAAATGGGAAATGGGAAATTGAGAAAATTTAAATTGAAAATGGTCAATGGGAGAATTTAGGTAGAGTAAAAATGGTTTCAGAAATCTTAACTTTTAAATCAAGTTTGGAAATTGCAAATTTTTTTCATCACCCTAAAGTTAAAAGTAGCAAAATTAAATAATTAAAATACTTCTGTGTTATGCGTCTTGATGGTGTTCCACAAAATATAACTGGCTAACTATAATTACGAATCTTAACACGTTTCGCTCAAAACCACACGCACACACACATTAGTAAATATATGAAGTGAATGCATAGTCAGCAAGCTTTTGGCTTTTCCGCTGACTTTTCATAATCGTTACGAATTTGAAACTACCAGCAGCAGTGGCAATGACATTAAAACTCCCAGCAAGTGGCGGCGATGACGTTAAGTTACTTGATACGCTGACTGGTAAAATATTCAGAAACGATAACTGTGACAATGAAAGCCTTCCACACAATTTTTGTATATTTCAAGTTGAATTCATTTTATTATTAGCTTATTAAGTTTTCGTAATTAAATGTAATTACATTTTTCTTAATTAAAAAAAAATTTTTTTTTTCATTATTTTATTATATACAACAATTTAATTTAATTTATATATATAATTATACCGGCCGAGCTCCTCCTCCTATTTGTGGTGTGCGTCTTGATGTTGTTCCACAAATGGAGGGACCTACAGTTTCAAGCCGACTCCGAACGGCAGATATTTTTATGAGGAGCTTTTTCATGGCAGAAATACTCTCGGAGGTTTGCCATTGCCTGCCGAGGGGCGACCGCTATTGGAAAAATGTTTTTCTTAATTTTGGTGTTTCACCGAGATTCGAACCAACGTTCTCTCTGTGAATTCCGAATGGTAATCACGCACCAACCCATTCGGCTACGGCGACCGTTTTAATTTGTTTTATTTAACTTTATTTAAATTAAGATTTTTATTTTATTTATATTTAATTTTTATTATTACATACATACTTTTATTGAATTTCATACAAATTTTTTACATTTTTTTTATAAATATTTTTCTTATTACTTATTTATTTGGGCTATTTATTTTTTACATTTTCTTAATTTGTGTTTAATTTTTATTGGTTGGTTGGTTTAAGGGTGACCCCGCATCGGAGTGCCACATAGACCGCAAGTTGGGTCCGTTGTGTTGCCCTAGAGCTCATTATCTTGTATGATTTCCCCACCTAACCGAGATTTTTATTGTAGATTTTGGTCAAAGATATTAATTCGTTTCGAAAATTTGATGAGAGATTCGATTTTCAGGTTCGAGAGTCCTGAAAGATTGTCAATTGTTGGAGAGCCTAGAAGAGCGAGTCGACTTCTGGCTAGACCGGGACAACTGCACAGCAAATGTCTGCTCGATACTTCCTCATCTTCGTCCTCGCAGTATCTGCACAGGTCGTTTTGAGGAACCCCGAGCCGACGTGTGTGAGTGCCCAAAAGGCAGAGGCCGGTGATAGAAGATATTATATGGCTTAGTTCGTGTTTCGAAAGACTTTTAAGGGTTTTTGTCTGTTTCAGATTGTAGGATGGCCAGATTTGTCTGGTCGTAACGCAAGTAGTTTCCACTCGCCACCTCCGATCAGCAATGCTGTGAAATTCTCGATCAATGATCATTTTACATGTTGAGAGTTAATTTTTATTACTATATTATTTTATTGAATTTAATTAAAAAAAAGTTAATATTTTTAGTTATTTATATTTTTTATTATTTATTTATTTTGTTTTTTTCTCTTATATTTAACTTCACTTACATTAATTTATTTTATTTCAATAAAATTTTTAAAATAAATATTTTTTAAATTTGTTTTATTAAATTTTTTCGTATTTATTTCACTTTACATTTTTTAACAATTTTTATTTATTTTGCATAAAGTTGATTTCATTTTCCTATTGTATTTTATCTTATTTTATGTAAAACTAATTTTTTAAATTTTAGTTAATCATATATTATTATTTTTTATTTGAATTCAAATTAATCACTTTACTTTAATTTAATTTTTATCCTTTTTTCTTTTCATAATATTTCGTTTTATATGTATTTTTTATTTTAATTTAGTTCATCTTATTTTATTTAAAACTAATTTCAGTTCATTTTATTCTATTTTATTTTGTTTTACTTTAATTTAGATACAGTTTTTGTAACTTTATTGGATTGCATCTTAATTTCTTTCGTTTTACTTCATTTCAATTAAAAAAAAACTATCTTTTTTAATGTATTTTATTTAAAGCTAATTTCATTTTTTATTATTTCTTATTAGGAGATAAATACAATATAACCCTAACTTAATTAGCACACCGGCTAATAGGGCCTTCATTTTTTAATTTTTTTTTATTAGAAGGTAGTGGGTTTTATTTTTTTTTTTTAATTAATATATTTTATTTTTTATCTATTTTTTTTATTTATTTATTTTATTCTGATTTAGTTTGTTTTATTTGTATTAATTAATTTTAGTTCAAATTATTTTCTTTAAAATGATTTAATTTTTTTATTTTAGTTCGTTTTATTTTATTTTTTTGAATTTTCGTTCTTGATCTGAATTTGATTACATTAAAAAACAAATTATAACAAAAAAATTAAATTTTATTTTGTTACATTTTATTTAAAGGAAATCTAATGTTTTTACCTTTATTTTATTTTATTTAAGACAAATTTTATTTTATTTCAGTTTTAATTCCAATATTTTTTCACTTTATTTGGTTTTATTTTATTTTCTTTCGTTTTAGTTTGTTTCATTTCAATTTAAATTAATTTTCTTTATTCCATTTAAAGCTCATCCAAACATTTTTTTTCTAATTTTTTATTTTACTTTATTTTATTTAAAGCTAATTTTATTCTATTTGATTTTATTGTATTTTTTTATTTTATTTTATTTTGTTTTAAAATAATTTAAATTTTTTTTGTTATATTTTATTTAAAAGTAATTTCAATTTTAATTTAGCTTTATTTAATTTTATTTACAACTTATTTTATTTTATTCCAGTTTTAATTCGAATATTTTGTTTTTAACTTTATTTGATTTGATTTTATTTTCTTACGTTTTAGTTTATTTCATTTCAATTTAAATTATTATTTTTTATTTAATTCCATTTAAAGCTCATTCAATATTATTTTTCAATTTTTTATTTTATCTTATTTTATTTGAAGCTAATTTTATTTCATTTGATTTATTGTACTTTCCCTTATTTTATTCTATTTTATTTCAATAATTTATTTTAATTGAAATTAGTTTATATTATTATTATTAATTTCTTAAATTTATTTAATTTAATTTTAATTTAATTGATTTTGTTTACTTTTTTTAACTTATTTTATTTTATTTAAACTTAGTTTTATTTTATATTACTTGATTTTATTTTATATTATTTATTATTATTTCTTTTTCATTTACATTAATTTATTTTATTTCTAGTTAATTTTTTTTTTTGTTTTTTAATTTGATTTGATTTCATTTTATTTCATTTGGCTTTTCCTTATTTTACTTAAAGCTGAAATTGTTTCGAGCTAAATTTTCGTCAGCATAAACTTACATCCGCAACGACAAATTCGCAAGCTAAAAAAAGTTCACCAGAAAAAATGCAGAAATTGTGCAACATTTGCAAGTCAATGAACGAACATTGTAGTATTTTAGGGCGCCCCGCCCTCGTTTCCAACCAACTCTACACATATGTAAGAGCGTACATGTGTATGTGCATGCATATATGCACAACTCTTCTTTGCGCTGTTGTTGTCAGCGATTATCTTTCAAACCTGCAATGGGAGACAATGACATAGACAAAGGTAATAAAAAAATAGCTGGCAACGCGGTTTTGAAAATAGCTGACGATTTTTGCATAATTGCATAATTGATCGCGGGCGGTTAACCAGCTCTGATTGGCCGATTGCGGCATTGACAGACTGATTAATGTGTCGCCTGTTGGTGATAAAAATAATGTTTCGTAACAAAAATCATGAATGCGCACACTTTCAAGTGAATCGAAAAGAATTGAAAACAATTGGTGGTAAGAAAATCACCTGCATATTATTAGATTCTTTCCAGTTAATCAGTTGGTGGGAGGGACTATATCTCAGCTGTTAGTTTGTGGGATATTTTATCTCTTTCCCTATAAGTATTTACAGGATGCTTCCCGCCTCTCCTCCTGAAGATGATATATTGATGACGCACCCCGAAATTACTAAGTACAGTAAACCTCTCTTGGGTGGGCACTCACCGTCAGTCAGCGTTTGTCTGTGTAAGAGAGATGCCTACTCAAAAGAGGGTAATTTCTTCCGTTACATAAGATTTAGTATAGGAAAAACTTGCCCTCAATGAAGGTGTCCGTTAGGATAGGTTACTCTGTAAATGCACCATATACATATTTACACGATTTGACTACTTGCAACATTATTTTACAAAAATACAATTCATTTGATAACAAAGGCACGCCCAAAGGATGGGTGTGCAAACACATGACTTCTGTAGAAGTTGTCAAGATGAGGACGAGGAAGAGACAATCTCGCACCTACTATGCCACTGCCCTGCTCTATCCAGGCGGAGGTTTACTATTCTGGGTAGACAATTTTTTAATGAGCTAGAAGACCTCAGTACTATAGAAACCAGAGATATTTTAAAATTTTTGAAAAACACACACTGGTTTTAGGAGAGATAGGGACAAGCTCCCCACGCGGCATCACAATGGGCTATGAGCCTGAGTGTGTCCCACAGGACAACCGCTTCAACCTAACCTAACCTAACCTAACCTTGATAACAAAGAGAATAATAATCCAAGTTTCGAACCTTGTACAAAATTTATAAAAATTTGATAGTTTTCATAAAAACTTAAGTAATTTTTTTTTTATTAAACAATTATTTATTATGAGCTTTTTATTAAAAAAAATTGGGTGCGCAGCTTTATAGTTCATTGTATTTAATATTGCAAAGTCAAATTCGAAATCGCTCAAAATTTTGGTTGATTTTTAATAATTTTTCCCCCTGGCGATGGTTCACATTTTTTGATATGGAGAAAATGTAAAAAATTAGTAGTCAATAAAGAACTCAATAGTCAAAACTTGTGATCCCTTTATAATAATTTCAGAAGTTGTATTTTGTCAAAGTTAGGAGAGTTGCCTGACACAATCGCAAAGAATCAATACAGCTGATTTTATTCTTAGATGAACTGGTCTTAGTTCCTTGCAGTTGCACTGGCAAATATCGAGGCAGTCGCAAATTTGAAATAAGTTACGAATCCTTAGTCCTTTGTAAGTTAGGATATCTGTAAACTATCTCATAGAACTCGCAGCCTCCATACAAATCAACCAGTTGAGTTTTGAGCCAATTTTCGTTCGGTGAGTATAAAAATCATTGCATTACAGCAAACAAGAGACTGAAGTACAGTTGCTAATGTTGGTAAACAAATTTTGGCTGCTGTAATTTTGCGTAAACCAGATTTTCAAGCAGAGCAAAGCGAATGGAAATAAAATAAACGAAAAGAGTAGGTAAAATAACAAACAATGAACTTTGGCTTTGTAAGCCGAAGCAAACCAGTTTGGAATTTTCAAAAATTTTATTTCGAAAAATGAAAAAATCACAAGCAAAGCGGTTCAAAAGAAAGAGCTAATAAAATATTAAGCTTCACAAAAAAAAAGAAAAATAAGAATAAGAACAAAAAAGTAAAAAACACAAACAATAAAAGGGTTGGTGAGAGCAAAGGAGAGGGACTCGTATTAAGTAATGAAAGTAAAGAAAATACAAAGGGCACAAAGATGCTGGCGCATACGCAAAACGCAGAAGGAAATCAAAACAAAATATTTAATAATGATTCAACTGAGTAGCTGGATATTGGGTTGCCAAAAATGCTCGGTAATACTTATAAATTTGAGAAGAGGTGATATATAATTCTTGTGTTTAGTTTTAATGGACTTTAAGGAACCAACTTCTATAGGCGGGCATGCATGTGGGGGATGCCTCTACACGGATTTTATAAGCTGCTTTTAACGATGATTACTCTCAATAGAAGGCAAAGATTTGCCAAATTTCAGCTCTTAAAAATGTATTCTTTGAAGTGAGAGTTATATTTTGAAAAAGCGAAAAAAAATTTTTCGATCGAGTTTAAATAGGTCCAAAATGGCTGTAATTCTAATCCCTACGTTTTTTTATAATTTTTTTTAGTAATTTGCAAGTTTGGTACAATCACCAAAAATGTATGCAATTTGAGCGAGAGCTCGAGAGCCTGCCGCCTTGGCGCCAGTACAAAAGACGGAGGTCTCTCTGAGTCCTTGTAAGCCACTTTCTGAGCCCTGAGCCTATGAAGTAATGGAGCTCCATCTTCTGTGGACACCATCTGGAGACTCCACGCCATGCAATTTCCAAACTCGTAGCTGTGTTTACCAGTTGGACGAACGGCACACACGCGAAAAAGCTAGGTTTACCAGTTAACTCCCATTGCAGAAGCTGTGGGGACCTTTCAGAGAACGAAACTGTTAAGAGTTTTCTTTGTAAATGTCCGGGTTTGATAGAGAGATGATTAAGGTCTCTGAGTGCTTCTTTCTTCGACAGCCTGGAGCAGAGCGCCAGCGTAAATCCCATCAATCTTCTTTTTTAGATGAGCAGCTTTGGCTAGGTGTAGATATCTGACTGTTGGAGGTCTCATAATGGTATCAAAACGGCGCTTTAGTGCTACTGAGGGAGTGCCAGAGTGGTACTTCAACCATTTCACTTACTGGCCTACACACTGGTCACTGCAGATTTCGCAACCATCTGCACAGGCTCGAGATAAGGTCCAACGGCTCCTGTCGTTTCTGTGACCTATCTGAAGAAATACCAATTCACTTTCTTTTCGAGTGCGATGCCATTGCCAGAGGAAGAAGTAAATATCTTGGCCTAATTTTCATAACTTTAAAAAACGACACTTGTGCTCAACCCAACCCTGCTTCATTTCGGTTAATTGAGGGAACTGGGTTTGGGTGAGGTATTGGGATGAGTATCAATTACTACTTCCAGGTCCCACGGCTCAAGTTGTCGTTTTGGGTGAAATGTTTTCAGACATTTGTGGCTATGGAGGCGAGTTCGCAGAAGAAACTGAAGGCGATTTCAAAATTGGCCTTAGAAAAAGATTTTGAAGATTGGAAGGTTTGGCAAGGTATTACTTCTAAGCAATGTTCTCTAAATGTTTTCGATATAGTACCAGCTGGTGGTAACAGAGAGAGAGGAAGATCATCTTTGCCTTGGAAGGACCAGGTGGAGAAGGTCTTGGTTTCGCTCGGTGTGTATAACTGGCGTGCTTTCTTATACTCTGGCAAAATCGCTTTAAACTCTACCATCGACCAGATATTCACTTTACGCC
This sequence comes from Anastrepha fraterculus, assembly GCA_037575425.1. Classification (NCBI taxonomy): domain Eukaryota; kingdom Metazoa; phylum Arthropoda; class Insecta; order Diptera; family Tephritidae; genus Anastrepha; species Anastrepha fraterculus. Next base: position 105,928 of record JAYXIM010046526.1, read on the forward strand.
AAATCCTGGAGAAGACCTAAGAGAAGGCACATCGACACCCACCACTTTTTCGTGGATTACCTGCATGTCACCATGTCTGAATTTGGTATTTCCGCAAAGCTCATGCGGCTTTAACAAACACCACCAACGCAGTGGGAACTGGCAAAGATCTTTCTGAGCCATTTGAAACGAAACGGGATTTCAGACCAAGCAAGTCCTAATCATGCGACTTTTTCAACTTGGAGATGGAGAAAATTATTCGCGCCACCAATATTGATATCTCCGGCACCCTTTTCTACAAAAGTGTCCAGTTGCTCGCTGATGATATCGACATTATTGGCTTTCTGCAACTTGCAACTTTTTTCAATCATGAGAAAGAGCTCCGTCTAGTGGGGCTTGCGGTAAACGAGGGCAAGACAAAGACTACGCGTATTGGACAGCGAGTTGCGATTGACAAATACGAGTTCGGCGTAGTCAAGGACTTAGTTTACCTATGATCCAGCATTAACACCAACAACAACGTCAGCTAAGAGATCTAGTGAAGAATAACTCTTGCCATCAGGTGCTACTTTAGGCTGGGTAGGCAGAGCCCTTTCTCGACGCACGAAAAAAACGCTCTATCAATCACTCATCTTCCCGGTTTTACTGTACGGCTCTGAGTCCTGGACATTCACAAGCCCCGGTGGGCGGTTATTAGGAGATTTCGAGAGAAAATCTCTGGCTCCACTGGCGTGAACGATACATACCGAATAAGATGGAAGGCTAAGCTTTATAAAAAAATATTAAGTGGAGAAAATGACGCAAAAAATAAAGATTCTCTATAAAAAATTTTGTATAAAAAATTTATAAAAATGAATTTTTATTTTTTATAGAAATTTTTAATTTATAATTTTTTTATATGAAACTAAAAAATTAAAATATTTTTATAAAAAAATATTAACTGGAGAAAATGGGGGGTGGGGGCGAATAAAAAATGTGCAATAAATAAACATGTAATATATATATATTTTTTTCTTTTTTCAAATAAAAAAATTGAAATTCAAAAATGTAAGAAATTAAAAAAATGACAAAAAAAATGTATAAATAAAAAATTTCCTCCTTTTCGAAAAAAAATGGCCCGATGATGCTGCCAGATCAAAAACCGCACCAAACAGTGACTCGTTGTGGATGCATTTGCTTCTCTACAGTAACGTGTGAATTTTCTAGGCCCCAAATCCGACAATTTTGCTTATTGACGTAGCCACCGATGTGAAAATCAGAAAAGAAGAAGAAGACTCACCACTTTGGAAATAGGTTTTCAATATTTCCCAGTTTTGTTCAAGCGTATAGCGTCCCATTTCGTAAATGCCAAACCTTTAAGTAAATTATGAACACATTTGACATGTCAGTTGTGTTACCATTCTCAAAAAGATAGGTGGTTCAAAACGCAAACGCCCTGTATATGTAAATGCATTACCGTGGCAGCTGAGGCGCCCCCTATTTAATGTCACATTTAATTTTCAAGCGCTTGCATGTAACACCAGCCAGCCAGCGAGTGACAATGCGCATAAGAATAGCATAAAAAACTTTTATAAAAATAACAACAACAAACTAAACAGCTTGCATGCAACCACTTAAGCTACTCGAACTTGAAATATTCAGCTGGATTGAGGGTTTGGAAAAAATTATAAACAAAGAAAATCGAGCGTAAAATCATTAAAATTTTGGGTATGAGTGGTCGGCCAGCCAGTTGACAATGCAGTCAGTTTGTACCAACATTCGAGTTGAAACCTTCAAAACGAGTTTCAATGTCATGGCAAAAATTGTATACTTACAATAAACGAGTAGGTATTACATCAACCCCCAAAATGTAATGACTTTTGTCATAAAACACCAATACACACACACATAGAAGCTGTTATAAATATAGGTATGTATGTGTGAGGATGAGTGAATATGCGTTTGGTTCATATAATTACGCAGAAATGCCAACGCACCCTGATGGCAATACATACACATACGCACATACACATGAATACATACAAACAAGTATTGATAGCAGAGAGGGTGGCTGCGCGCCCAGCAACATTACAACCCTCAGCTTTTATTTAAGCAAATATGTCGATCTTCAACTTGAACTTAGCAGTACAGCCGTGTGAGTGTTAGTATTTGTGGGCTGTTGTTTGCATTTTATATGCAACATGCGTACGATTTAAAATGAGTACGCCAAATATAAGTTGCCACAGCAGACAAACCATGATCCAAGCATGAGAATACTGAGGCTTATGTCTGCAGTTTCACAGCTTTTTGCAGGACGACGGGCTGAGAGCAGGGTAAAGATGTAAACTCAAAAACAATAATCGATTTGACATTCTTTAAAGTAATTTTTAATAAAAGAAACTCTGAAGTGCGTGGACAGAGAATCTCATACTGGTCTCGCCGATTACTTGTCCTTAAAGCACAACAATCCGCATATCGTACAAAACTCTGGTTATGCTTTAAAATTCCCAAACTGTCAGCATAGTATCTTGACCTGAGACCAAACACATTTCTAAGAAGGCCCCTCCAGTGTAGGATTCACCATCGAGACTCTTTGAGCGCACACTTTTGCTGCTGAGTGTTTAAGTTATTCACCTGGAAATACATATTTAAATAAGAAAGAAAGTGCGGTAACACCTTTTTTGACTTTTTTGTGCCGAGAAGTGCCTAAGGCTAGTGGAATATGTGTGTGTTTGTGTGTTTTACCGATTAGCAGTGTCATCATAAGCCTAAGCAAGTCTCACGATGATGGAATCTACACAAATATTTATTATCACTTATACGCAAAACAGCACCTAATAAGCGCCACAAGCAACCGCCTCCGCACTAAAGGTGCCCATTTATGTATGTATGTATGTATGTGTGTGAATTATATGCAAGTTTGATAAGTTCAATGAACTTATATTTTTCCATTTTGTTTTCATAACCGTTAGGCACAATTTTATTACTTCCGGCAATTGCTAGGCAGATTTCGCAGTTACATACATATGTACATTGGTGCTATATATTTACATACGTACGCACATACATACATATGAATATTGACACTATACTTCCAGTACTAAGTGCCCTTTATTGAAGAGCTGAGGAATGTTTTTGCATCGAAAACGTGTCAAAATATGCGAAAGCATTAAAATGCTTTATAAAATGGGGTGAAAGGTGGTGAGGATGAAAAATTAATGAAAAAAGAAACAAACAAGTTGAGGTAAGAGAAAATAAAATAAAAATAGACAATTAAAGAAAATATTAAATATTAAATATTGATGTAATATAATAAAACAAAAAATAAATAAAATTAAATTCAGTTCAATTAAATAACATAATGTAACATAACAAAACATAGCATAGCACAATATAACTGAAGATAATATAACACAACATAACATACACTAAAACAATATAACAAAATAATAACGCAACTTAGCATAACAGAACATAACATAACTCAACATAGCATAACGTAACACAACTTAACCTAACGTAACATAGCATAACATATCTGAACATAGCAAAACATAATGTAACATAACATAAAATAACATGGCATAGCATCAGAGAACATAACACAACATAGTATAACATAACATAACATAACATAGAAAGTCCAAAAAAAAGAAACCTATGAAAGATAAAGAGGGTGACGATCATCATCGAAAAAAAGGTAAATAGTATGTCATACGCGGACATGCTGCGGTTGGTGAAAAACAGCTTAAAGCTGAAAGACCTCAGCGAAAAGGTAAAAACCATGCGGCCTACACAAAAAGGTGGACTTGCAATCGAACTAAAGAGGAGCAAGGATCTAGAAGCACTGAGCTGCCGTACGGCCATAGAAAAAGCACTAGAAAATGTGGCAACGGTCAACCTCAAGACGCACAACATTACAATCCAGTACAGAGTTCTTATTCCGTGAAAAGTGAAAAGCGTGAATAAAAGCTCAATAAAAAGCAGGTGTAACATACATGGAGGCACAGAATCTGTGAACATTTCGTCCGACGCGGATGACGCCAAAAAGGTCCTGGAGCTTGGACACATTAAGGTGCGATGGATTCGATGTTGGAAGTAATCTCCCCTAAAAGGTGCTACACATGCTGGGCGGTCGACCACGTAAATTCGCTTAAAAAAATGTTTCTTTTTAGTCTTACAGCATTGACTCATTGACTCAGTCTCGTTGGCGACAACCTTTTGCCGCACAAAATTTTCTATACCGGATCGACAAACATCAATCGGTTTTTCGCTAAAATGTCTGGGGATGGCATTTTTCATATCAACCAACCAAATTTCAATTCATTTCAATCAAATTTTGAAACTTTATTTTTATTAAGAAATGTTGCAGTGGACGAAATAAATATATATAAATCCGTTTACGCAATGTTGGGGGAGTATGGTGGGTGAGACAGTACCTCCCACCCCAATACATTAATTCCATTTTCCAGTGTTTTTCGTACGCACTGCGGTCTCGCATTGTTGTGTTGAAAAATAACGCCTTTTCTATTGATAATCGCTGGATACTTCTCAATAAATGATTGCTTTATTCGATCTAATTGCTAATAATAAAGGTCTGCATGAACAGTTTCTTCACGTTTAAGTACTTCAAAATAGACAATTCCATGAATACCCCACGAAACACACAAAAGCGAGCGCTTTTTTCGATGTAAATCTGGTTTAGCAGCCCTTCCGGTTTCAACTATTTATGTATTTTGCAGGCATTTTAGTTCATGAACTGGTATTTGAAGCAAGAGGGCATACTAGGGCGAGAGAGATCAGACTTGTAGCAGTTGTAAGGTCTTCAGTTAGAGATGAATGCAAAAAAAATATTCTTCTGCGCTGTAATGTGTTATACAAATATAAAATAAATACAAATTTAAAAAATGCAAATTTTTAGAAATAAAATTTTATTAATTTTTTTATTCACAATAAAATACGTTTTAAACGTTCATTTGTGCATTTTCAGTTACTTTCCCAAACTGGTGAATTTCGTCACAAATTGGCCTAGTATTTTTTAGGTCTATTATGAACTACTTCGTTAATAGATGTAATTCAGATGCATGGACTGACATTTGAGCTCATGAACTGAGATTTAATGAAAAAAAGGCATACTAGTTCGTGAGAGCCCAGAATTGGACCAGTTGCAAAATGGACAATTAACTTTATTTTTTTCACAAGAAAATACGTTTTAAACGTTCATTTGCGCATTTTCAGTTACTTTCTTAGCTCCTCCCAAACTGGTGAATTTCGTCATAAATTGGACTAGTCTTTTTTGGATATATTAGGAACTACTTCGATAGTTGATGTATTTCAGGGGCTGAGTAGTTCATTAAATGGTAAGATTCTAATACATAGGCTGATAATTGACATTTCGTAGACGGCCGCCTTGTTAAAACTACCAGTTAGTGGCAATGGAAGACGATAGAAGATTAGGTAAGTTAGCCGCAAAGAAACTTTTGGTAAGGTAGTGCGGAAGTAGTAAGTTTGTCGGTAAGGATATAATTAAAGTTTTGGCATTTTCAAAATTACTTTCATTAGTTCACAAGAAGTGAACATTTTTTAATTTATAAATGCAATGTGACAGCTTTCAGCTTTTCCAATTTTTTTTTTTTTTTTATTAGCAGCCATGCAAATGTGAATGCGAAAGTGCAATTTCGAGGTATTTGCACTGTAAAAGCGCACCCCGGGCATGACTAGTGAATAATCAAAGAGTAATTTGGAAAACATTTAAGTGTGGAGTGAAATTAAGTGGCCGTAAATGTAGTAAAACTGAATGGAAATGAAAGACTTGGAGGGCAAACGTAATAAAGTAATAAATTGCAATGCAAAGGAAAACTTGTCATAAATTGTGAAATCGGTCAATGTACGCTACTTACACTTTCCAAAAATATTTGTTTTTGTAATATAGGTATATATGTATACATATTTTTTTTTGTATTCACTTTCGCCAATTCACACGACAATGACCTTTGACGGAAACCCAAATTTGGTAGTTGTATTACATCTGTCATCAGCTTGAGCATAGGCGATTTTGCCTATGGTTTAGTTGCACAACAATTACAACAATAATAACAATATCAAACACGCGTCTAATATTTAGCTAAAAACTCAAGAAGGTTATTGTACTCTTTTTACTTTTTTTCTATTAGCCACTGGGAATAAGTCAAGTGGACATTGAACTCATCTGGGAACTCAGCGTGGCAGAGCAGCTGAATGGGATGGTGTTGGGAAACCTTTTTGAGGCGTGAATGTTTGCGCATTTTTTGGCAGCCAATTTAGTGATTCCGCAGGTTTACATAAGCAAGTTTTCAGCCAAATTTGTCTTTTAATTTCTAACACACGCACACTTCTTTTTTGCAATACACTCGCACTTGTGCAAAGAGACTCTTTGCGTAAGTAAGTAAATTAAGAATTTTCAGCTATTTCCTTGACAGCGGCATATTGAAAATGATATGCCTGTCAAAATGCTTGCAACCTACATCATAACGCTTAATTCAAGTGATTGCGGACAAGTCGTACGTGAGCGCAAAAGGAAATCAAAGGAAAACTTTAACCTGCAAATGCAGAGTAAATGAGAAAAACATAGTTTATTGACCTTCAAAACAATATCCGGCAATGTCAATATGATTGGCATGTGCGGCCAAATTAGAAGTTTAGGCGATGCTTAACAAATATTTGTCAATTCACAATCTGATAAGTTTGTTATTTAAGCGGAGATGAGTGGAAAGGCAGTGGAGGCTGGTGAAAGGAAATTCACTCAAAAAAAAATTTTTTTTTTATGAAAAGATAGCAGTTTCTTTATGAAGTTATTAACAACTAAGCGGACTTATTTGTTTTTTGTCAGAATAGTCAATGTCAAAAGTGTTTTGCACACCAACACATGCACATTTTAATGTACGAATTCATTAATCTTACAACCTCGTAAGTGGACGTTTCTTTGAAGTGACAAAGTGTGCATTTAAAATGCGCGTTCACACACATGGGTACTTACAAATACACATGCACGCATTTTCAGTTACTTTTTCAACTCCCCTGAAACTGGTGAATTTCGTCACAAATTGGTCTAGTATTTTTTGGGCCCACTATGAACTACTTCGTTAATTGATGTAATTCAGATGCATGGACTGACATTTTAGTTCATAAACTAGGATTTAATGCAAGAAGGCATACAAGTTCGAGAGAGCCCAGAATTGGACCAGTTGTAAAATGGACAATTAACTTTATTTTTTTCACAAGAAAATATGTTTTACACGTTCATTTATGCATTTTCAGTTACTTTTTCAACTCCTCCCAAACTGGTGAGTTTCGTCACAAATTGGAGTAGTATTTTTTGGCTCTATTAGGAACTACTTCGTTAATTGATGTAATTCAGATGCATGAGTTGAGTAGTTAATTAAATCGTATGATTCTATCGAATAGACTGATAATTAAAATTTCGTAGACCACCGCCATGTTACAACTACCGGCTTTGACATTTTCAAAATTACTTTTATTAGTTCACAGAAAATGAAAATTTTTTTATTTATAAGTGCAATGTGAAAGCTTTCAAAACAAAAACCCTGCTGCACTGTGTCAATTGCAGTAAATGTAAAAAACTGCATGGAAATGAAGGACTCGTAAGTGGACGTTTCTTTAAAGTGACAAAGTTCACATTTAAAATGCGCGCACATGCACATACACACGCACACATGTAAGTACATATGTAAATATTATAAATTTGTAATAAATAAATTTTTACAAATGTCTGTCACTTTGAATGTGCGTGCATAGAGATGACAAATCTCTCAATATTTGTCATACCCAACAAAGGATAATTGCAATAAAATGGGGAAACAAAGTGCGAAATAAATTTCTTATCACACGAAAATAAGCAGAAAAAAAAACAAGACAAAGCAGAAGAAGTTGAGTCACAGTTAGCCACAAAAGAAACTGAGCCATAGAGAGTCATGCATAGATAACAAATTTGCGGCACAGAAAGAAAGACTGCATATGCGCGTATGTACGTATGTACACTTGCGCTCACATAATTAAGTTACTTCATTTCTTGCTTTCACAATAATTCCCCTTTTTTTCTGCTACATTTTTTTCGTAATTTTTTTTATGAAAATTTAGTTCATTATGTAGCAAAAATCTTATAATTTAAAGTTTCAAGCCTCATACAAAATTCACAAAAATTTAACAAATTTCAAAAAATTATCAAAAAAAAATTCAACTTTTTTTCAGAATTTGAGAAAAAATTCCTGGTATGCAGTTTTATAGTACATTTAATTATAGATAATAATTTAAAATGAAAGCCTGAAGTCGCTCAAAATTTGTGTTCATTTTTGACAATTTTTGTTTGCATTTTAGTCTTGAGCATTTTCTCCCACATAAAAGACTTCTTAGAATGCGCTTAGGGTGACCTACAAAAAGTCAAAGTACTGAATATTCATTACAACACCCCCAGAATAATGATAAATTGAAAAATATGCGCACATATAATGAAAAACGTATTTTTTCATATTGAAATGGATTGGTGCGCCATAGCCCAAGAAGTTTGCTGTGTATTTTTATATGTTTATAAAAAACAAGAACTTTAATACTTTTTTGAAACTGGATTTTTTGTATATACTTTTATGAATTTTATAAAATTTTTTTGTTTATTTGATAAAAAATATGTGAAATATTTGAAGAAATTTTTAAAAGTTTGAAAGGTATTATGTTTTTTAATTTGGACGATCTCTCGAAAATTCAAATTTGCGGAAATTTCTGAAATTTCTTGCACTACATACGATCCTACTGCATAAGTAGGTATATTAAAATTGAAAGCATGAATTAAAAATTAATTTTGGCAAAATTTTAATTAAAAATTTTTTTTTTTTGTGATAAAGCTGTAATAATATTTTTATTCATCATACATTCACTTCATCCAAAAGCAAAAGATCGTAAGACACATAAAAGTCCAACGAATACGCTGCCTTGGACACCTAGGAATAATAGCAGAACAAAGAGCTCCAAAACGAGCCTTGAAGAAACCACTTGGAAGCGAACTAAGAGCAGGCCAAACAAAAGATGAGCAGATGCAGCTATCAACAATCTCAAAGAGTTGAAAGTGAAAAACTAGTGGCGCATAGTAGCGGATCAAGAAGCCTGGAGGAAGATAGTTGCGGAAGCAGTGGTGCAGCTAGGACGTTATACTAAGAAAGAAGAAGAAGAATATTTTTATTGTGTAATTTTAAACAAAACTTTTCAAAATTCTCCCCGGTTTTGGAAATTTGTGACGTATGTTTTAAGATATTAATGATAATTTTAAATATTATAAGTTTGAGAAACCAAAAACAACAAAGCCTTGGAAAATTTATGAATTATGAGAAATTTATTAATCCTTATTTTTTTTTAATGGAATCATAGAAATTTTATAAAAATGTTGTAAAAACTTTAAAAATTATTTTCTTTTAAAAAGTACATACTTGGATTTTTCTTTAAGAAAAGTAGTGTTTTTTCTTTACTTTTAAGAAATCTTCGGAAGATTGTCAACGTTTTTGATTTATTTTTTTTTTTGTTTGGAATATGTATATTTTTTAAGAAAAATAATATTTTTTGGAAAATATTTAATTCTGAGTTAAGCTTAATTTTTTGAAGCCGCAGAAATTTTATGAAATTTTGTACAAACTTAAAAACTTACTTTCTTTGGAAAATTACATATTTGCATTTTTTTTAAGAAAAGTAACACTTGGAAAATATTTAATTTTAAAGAAATCTTCAGAAGATTGTCAAACGAAAAAATTTTTTTTTTTTGGGAATATTTATAAATTTAAATTTTTTATAAACATTTTGAATAATTTTAAACTTAATTTTTATTTAAAGAAAAATTATTATTAATTATATGTAATTAGAAAAATTTTAGCGTAATTCAATAATATGGCTGTGTTTTTTAACTGAAATTGGAAAACACTAATTGGGGAACACACATTTTTTAAGCGTCTACAAAGGGAAAAGCTCGAATAGCAATAGAAATATGATGATTTGCTTAAAAAAATTTGAAAACTTTTTAGATCATTTTCGAACAACTTTGAAAAATACTCTTAATTCAAAAAGAAACAAAAACAAATTACTTTAACTTAGAAATTTTTTTTTTTTCAAAAAAATTTTTTTGATTTGCAAAAAATATTGAATATGGAAAGATTCGATTTAAAATGCTTGAAGAGTTCGTAGCGCTCTTTCGAAAAACTTTGAAAACTACTTTAAATTTAAGAAAACAAAAATAAAAAATTACTCTAATTTAGCAATCCAAACGTTTTTGCATAATTTTTAAGGTATAAAATTTTGAATAGCATTAAGAAAATTTTGAAAACTTTTTAGATAATTTTCAAAATTGATAAATATTCTGAATTTAAGAGGGAAATTTTTTTCAGAATTTAAAAATTTAAATTTTTGTAAGTTTTAAAAATTCAGAACGTTTTATGGAGAATATTGCTTAGCATTTAGAAAATTATGATTTGATTAAACTTTTTCCCTAAACTCTATAAAAATCAAAAAATCTCTAAATTAAAAAAAGAAACTATTTGAAAAATATTGCAAATTCAAACTATTAGACGTTGCATAGCATTTGGCAAATTGGGCGCTTAAAAATTTTTCAAAACTTGTTCGCACTTTCTTTCGATAAATTGTGGAAAGTTCGCTTGATTGAAAGAGAGGTCAAAATACGCTAAATTTGGTTTTACAAAACTTGTATGATTTCGAAAAGAATGCACTTACTGTATACTACATACATACTTAGAAAATGCTTGTAAAAATTGTAAAATTAAAAACAACAAAAAAATAAATAAATAAAATAAAATACCAGCATTTATCGAAAACCATGACGCTTATTTGCTTATTCTGTAAAAGGCGTCATTTACTTATTTTCAAATTCAATGGCGAGAGTAACTTAAGGCAAAAAGACTATAATAACCACGCTTTATCTCAGCAGGTAAAAAAGTGTTGCTAGGTACTTACATACACACATGCAAAGCTTTATAAATAGCGTATCTGCGTTTGAAGAATTATTTTTTTTGTTTTTTGCTTGCGATAAGCCAATAAGAATCCCATTGAATGCCTATGCAAGACTTCTTAAAAAAGATTCCTGAAGAAGCTACTACACCCACAAATATTGTAAGTACAGATAAACATAGCTGCCTACGCGCATATATGAGTAAGAATTTACATAAGTATGTGCATGTCCGTATAATAGCAAACAACAACAAACAGCAAAAGTTGTGACAAAAAACGAACATAAATCAAGAAGCAGCGACTTTGTGGGCAAATAAGGGTCTACATACTATTTCGAATTCGTTTGCGAGTTGTTTTTGTTAGAAAAATACATATATATGTATGTATGCATGTATGTAAATAGGTATTCTTTCCTTTTTTTCGCACCCACCACATTTAACGCTGTCGTCATGCGTGCTTCTTATTGTTATTTTTGTGCTTTTATTATGCCTGCGATGCCTGCCATATCTGCAAATTACTATAAGCACATGTGTGTGTGTGTGTGTGCAAGTGCCTAGCTGTTCCCAAAATTTCAATAGCAAAGTTCAATGAACTCAAAACGCACCGCAGATACGTACACATATACACTCATATACTCAGGCACGCACACTAAACAATTCATACACAAATTCAACTGTTTCTTTATGCCCATTCACGCACAGCTGTCCATTTCGCCTGAATACCTCAGCCCTTACCCTACACCACTTCACCAACAACAGCTAGTAGCTGTCTTGACTTTGCTGGCTTCAAATTTTCGGCAAATACCCGAAAATGCTTTCTTCATTGCAAACAAAAAAACAAAAAATAAATATTCCTCAATTTCTCATACACTCATATTGCATTGTGCGCTGTTGCTGCTGTTACTGATTCTTCTTCTTCTTCTTTACTACTACCGACTTGCTGTTACTGCGCGTGAGCACGACGACATCAGCGCTGCCGGCATTTGTGCCAGCGTAGCTTAGTGTAAACAGAGCGTTGAATGGCAAACCTTCATTTGCTCAAGCAAACGCTTTGCCTCTCTTAGCCGCTCAGGCTGACATACCCAAACACATTGCGTATGAGAAATTTCAATACTTCAATACAAGCAGGAAATATGTTCAGAGCTCCACCAACAGCATTGAATAGAGCCAAGTGAGCACTAAGTTAGTTGAAGTCGCTCCAACCTCTTAATCGCTCGCAAACTCTCTGAGTACACACACGCAAACACAGTATGCGCTGTTTGCCAATCATTAACTTTTGTGTGCAGTAGCGTCAATTGAACTGGTTTATTCTTTTGTTTTTATTTCAATTTTATATGATTTTATAGTTTTTATTGCGCTGCGTGGTTGTTATTGTTGTTTGTGTGGTATAGTAGGAAGCATTTGGGGAATTATGATGTAATACATGCTACGTTGCAATTAAGTAGCGGCAAATCCACTTTTTTCTGCTTCATTTTGCTTTGCGCTTTGTATGGATGTGCATAAGTGTGTATGTATTACAATGAACTCTGTGACGTTCGGTTCGAATTTGGCGAAAGCATGAACAATTTGAAAACAAAATGTGTGAAAAATGTTTGCTCGGGGTGGGGTTGGCAATTTTAAAGACAATTTCGAGTGTGTGGCACGTTGTAGGAAATTATAAAACTTAAATGCTTTAAAAGCTGTTAACGGCGGTGAAAATCTGAACATTTTGATCATAAAATACAATTATTAAATTTCAACAATTTACTGGAATTTTAGTATCAGCATCGAAAAGTGTTAGCATCGGGATGCGAAAGGAAGTTTGTTCGTGGCTTATTTGGTATCGGGTAAAACTATATAAATTCTGAATATTATTGTAACCTTTTAGACTAGCTGAAGGAAAAAATTCGTGAAAAAATACCCAATTTGCAAAAGAAAAAAAAAATCCTTTTCCATCAGGACAATACACCGAGTCACAAGAGCATTTTAACAATGGCCAAAATCCATGAATTAAAGTTCGAATGGTTGGAGCATCCACTGTATTCACTAGATTTGGCCCCTAGTGACTTCTGCCTATTTCCAGACCTGAAAAAAATGCATGCGTGGAAAGCGTTTTTCATCAAATTATGGTGGAAGCGTATTTTACCGCCTTTCCAGATTCTCACTTCAGTGATGGAATTCATAAATTGGAATCTAATTGGAATAAGAGGATAATAAATATATTTCAAACCATAAAATTGTATTTTTCTTATCACACCGCAAACGTCATTGAACAACCTAGTATATGTGAAAGGTAAAATCCGCCAAACGGTCGATTCATGAATGGCTTATTGTTGAGAACGTCGCGATATCGATGTTGAAGGTTGTTCAGCAACACTTCGCGCTACAGCAGCAATATTCTCAAGAGGGCGTCCAGTTTTTGGACTGCCAGTCCTTTTTCTAACTTTGACAGAACCAGTTACTTGAAAATTTTTCACCAACTTTTGAATTTCACACGATTATTTCCACTAAAAATATTAAGAATTTTATGATGTTATTCTTAAAGATCGATCGGCTGGCGAAAATCCTCCACTGAACCCTCCCCGAGGGTGCCAGCTGGTAATAAGTACCACAGCTTTCCTATTTATAGGAGGTACTTAGCTAAGTTAAGGGTACTATGGGTTGGGTTCGATACTCCTCAATAGTACAGCTCTACCCAAAGTACTCTCAACGTGGTCGGGGGTGAAGGGCTGGATTAAGGTGTGATGCGACCCGTGCCGAGAATCTGTCAGGCTTGGGGCCCTTCTAACAAATAACCAAGTCTCGAACGGAGCTTACGGATACCTGGCGCCCTCCGTAATAACTAGCCTTACCCGTGTAGTTCGGAGCTATGCACGGGCGGACATCCTTTCTCCGACACTCGTGGGTCCAAACATGCAAGACGTTTCAAAAACCATTAAAAAAAAGGAGATCGGTCCTCCTTCGAAAAGACCGACAGGAACAAACAGTTCCACAATAAGAGCAACGGTTGCACCGAGCTCACATAGAACTCCATCCATCGGCCAAATAAGTCGATCAAAGCACACAGCGACAACTTCAGCGAAAGCGAGGCCAGCTGCCACACAATCAGAGCTGGACACAGGTCCAAGCACAAGTAGGGGTGCACTAGCCCGGCAATCAACTGTGATTCAGCCCCCAAAAACGGTCCCGACCGGAAGCACAGCTACTGCTAGCTCCGGTACCGAAGGATGGCCGCTTGTGAGGGTGGTAGACCCAGCGAAAGCGAGCTACCAGGATCGCAGAAATGCAGCCAGGCTCCTAAGGAGGGTGCACGAAACTCACCCAAAAGAAGGTGAATTGTCTCAGGAGTTGAAAGAGGCGATTGATAGAGCGAAAGCGATCATTCCTGATTTCAACCCTGACTTCAAACCAACACAGTCGGCTCCAAAACGACAGCGGTCCTTGGAGGAGAATAAGCCAAGTGCAAAAAGGCACAAACCAATGGGCGTGACGCCCAGAAAATCATTTGCGGAGGTTGCAAAAGACCGCTTTATCATAGGGGTCCTGGACCAGAACCATCCTGAAGGTATGATCCCCAAGGCCCAATGGAAATGGGTAGAGGCCGAGCTAACGAAAGTGGCACTGAAGGTCATTCTGGAGAACCCCGGCCCCCCGCCTGCGTGCGAAGACTTAGGCTGGCACCAAGGCCAGATAAAAATAATAGCGTGCGACGATGAGAGATCGGTTCAGCTGTACAAAGAGGCCATCTCCAAAGTTGGAGAAGTGTACCCAAATGCCAAGCTAGTGGTCGTGGACAGGAAGGATATTCCGTCCAGGCCTCGAGCAAGGGTTTGGTTACCTTCAACCGTCGAAGACCCGGTAGAGATTATGAAGCTCATCCGGGTCTGCAATCCAGATATCCCAACGCAGGAGTGGAGATACGTCAAAACCATTACCAACCAAAACAGCGCGGACGAATCGAAAGAGCAGAAGCGCGCCACCATGCAGGCTCTCCTGCTTCTCACGGAGAACTCAATTGAACCGTTAGCGAAATGCGACGGGCAACTGCGGTACGGTTTTGTGAAGGTGAAACTCCACATTTACAAAACCGACACGGATGCTATTGAGTTCCTCGCCACGAAGGAAAGCGAAAAGCCCATGAGGGAGCTGGAACCCATGAGCGAAACCGAGCCAATGAGCGAGGACGACCAGCCCACCGAGGAAGAATACGCCTCTTCAGGCTCAGAAATGGGCTTAGGGAGGTTGTACTTCGTACGGGAGGGTAAGTATCCCACACAACAGCGTAAGTATTCCGAAAGGGAACTTTTATGCGAAAGCAAAGAAGACCCAGACGTAACGTTAACAGCTAATGCATCTTCTTCAGATAAACCTACACCATTGTAAAGAAGCCTGCCATGCCCTCCTGGATCGTCTGGCAGAAGATCAGCCGGATGTAGTCCTCATCCAGGAACCCTGGGTACGGAATGGCGAAATCTGCGGTTTGAGGACACCAGGTTATAAAGTATATAAAACTAATTGTGAAGGTACTAAAAGAGCATGCATAATGGCAAAAGTACATCTTAATATCTTTATGATTCATAATTTCAGTAACGCAGATACTACGACGGTTAGCTGGGAAGTGAGCGGAAGCAACACCTGGCTAACCTCGTTCTATTTTGCCGGAGACGACACAGGTCCACTGCCGTCACCGCTAATAAGAAGCCTTGTGGAAGACTGTAAAGCTCACAACCGCAAACTAGTACTAGGAGGTGATGCCAATGCCCACCATACCATATGGGGGAGCTCGGATACAAACGAACGAGGTGAGTCTCTCTTTAATTATATTATATGTAGTAAGCTTTTAGTGTGTAACAAAGGCAACGAACCTACATTTATTACGCGTAATAGACAAGAAGTTCTTGATATTACGCTGGCAAGTCAAACCCTTTACGGAAAGATGACGCAGTGGAGGGTTCTGAATGAACACTCTTACTCCGATCATCGCTACATAGAAATTAAATTTGGGGGAAACAACCCACGGGCTCCACCCGCCAACAGGAACTTGAAAAAGACCAACTGGCATATATATAAACGGGAACTTAAGGAAAGACTTCCAAATTCCCAAAATATTACTATTGAAGACAGAGAATCATTGAACGAACACGTACAAACCCTTACGGAGGTCTGTAGAACTGCGCTAAACAAGGCTTGCCCTTTAAGTAGGTATAAGGGGAAGAAAAAGCCGCCCTGGTGGTCAGAAGACCTGTCTACATTAAGAAACGACAGCAGAAAACAGTTTAACAGAGCGAAAGCAACACGGGAGAGTAAAGACTGGGACTGCTACTACAGTAAACTAAAAATTTACAAAAAAGAACTTAGGAAAGCGAAAAGGTCTGGTTGGAGAAAGTTCTGTGGAGAAATCGAAGGAACCACAGAGGCCTCCAGACTGCGCAAAATCCTCTCAAAAAAACACAATCCCATCGGATACCTCCAAAAACCGGACAGGAGTTGGACTACTTCGAGTGACGAAACGTTGAAGTTGCTAGTGGACACGCACTTTCCCTGCAACGAATCATCTAACGTAGTAATCGACAATGGTACGGAAAGATCAAATTCTGACATTGAAGAAATAATCACTGAAACTAGGATAACCTGGGCAGTGAACACGTTCAAACCATTTAAATCACCGGGCCCAGATGGATTATTCCCGGCCCAAATACAACATTCACTCAACTACATCATGGAGTGGGTGACGGCCATATTTAAGGCCGCTCTGAAACTGAAAAGTGTCCCATCAACATGGAAAGAGGTAAAAGTGGTCTTTATCCCTAAAGCGGGAAAAAGTTCACACACAACACCTAAGGATTTCAGGCCAATAAGCCTATCCTCCTTTCTGCTAAAGACATTAGAAAGAATTCTAGAAGAACACATTAGGGCTAACATCAGCCCTAATAAGCTCAGCATCTCACAACATGCGTACTGTAAAGGGAAATCAACCGAAACAGCACTTAACTCACTTGTTACAGAAATCGAGAAGTCAATGTATAACAAAGAATTCACACTGGTAGCCTTCCTAGATATCGAGGGCGCTTTCAACAACATCCTACCGGATACCATAATAAAGGCACTGACGGATTTCGGGATCTCTGGAGCTCTGGTTGAGTTCATCAAAAACATGCTCTTGAGCAGATTTGTGATCGCAACCCTAGGGGCCTCAGAGATCAAGAAAAAAGTTAGCAGAGGAACACCTCAAGGCGGCGTGCTGTCCCCTCTCCTATGGGTGCTGGCACTAAACTCATTGCTAAAGAGCCTAGAGGAGAGAGGACAACACGTAGTAGCATATGCGGACGATGTTGCAATGGTAGTAAGGGGGAAATTCCCCAATACACTCATAGAAATCATGCAAGATTTACTAAATATGGTTGAAAACTGGTCAAAAGCAAATGGGCTAAGTGTCAACCCCAATAAAACTGAACTAATCCTATTTACCAGGAAACACAAAATACCGAATATAACTCCTCCGACTCTAGGAGGAACGGCACTGTCATTTAGTGATGAGGCCCGCTACTTAGGTCTAATACTGGACCGAAAGCTAACATGGAAGGCAAATGTCGAAGATAGAGTAAAAAGGGCGACAATAGCACTATACTCTTGTAAACAGCTGATAGGACTAAGTTGGGGTCTCTCCCCATCTATCGTATATTGGCTTTACACGGCAATTGTCAGACCTATCCTAACATACGGCATATTAGTATGGTGGCCAGCTTTAGATAAATTGTACATCAAAAGAACCATGGCACACGTACAAAGAATGGCCAGTCTTTGCATTTGCGGAGCCCTCAGAACCACACCCACAGATGCACTAAATATCATGCTTAACATTTTACCAATAGAGCAGTACGGTAAGCAAACAGCTGCCAAAGCAACTCTCAGACTAAGAGAAATCGGCCTACTCAGAACGAACCAAAGAGGACACTCCTCAATTTTAGAACAATTCCCCTGCATTCCCAACACAACGGATTTCTGTAGAACCAAGGACATCAATTTGTATAAATCCTTCGTCACAGTATTTCCTTCCAAAGAGGAATGGGATAACGGGCTCATTGTTAAGATAAATAAAGTAAACATCTACACAGATGGCTCAAAACTGGATAACAAAGTAGGTGGAGGGGTCTACTCCGACAAACTCGGAGTATGCCAATCATTCCGCTTACCTGATCATTGCAGTGTATTTCAGGCGGAAGTCACTGCCATAAAAGAGGGGCTTAAAGAGATAAAAACGAGAGTATTATCCACAAATGAAGTCTTCATTTACTCGGACAGTCAAGCAGCAATAAAAGCGCTGGAATCAAAAACACACTCGTCAAAAACAGTTCTAGAATGTTTTAAACTACTAGATGACGTATCTAAGTGCTACAAGGTGCACCTTATCTGGGTACCGGGCCACAGAGACATTCCAGGAAATTGTAAGGCGGATGAACTTGCAAGAGCCGGTACAACGCTCGATCTCGAACCGGATAAGGAACTGCTACCCATACCTATAGCCACTTGTAAATTACTTATAGACAGGGAAACCATCAAAAAGGTAAATACAATCTGGCAAAACCTCACAACTTGCGAACTAAGCAGACAGACATGGCCGAACTGGAACAGCGGTCGATCGAAGATCTTGCTAAGATTCAACAGGGAATCTATAAGAAAAATGATAGGTGTTTTAACAGGTCATTGTTTAATAGGCAGCCACGCTAGAAGGTTAGGACTACCTTACTTCGATTTCTGTAGAAGCTGTCTAAATACAGAAGAAGAGGAAACAGTCAGACACCTTTTATGTGAGTGTGAAAGCCTAGCTAGGAGAAGGCTGCGCACCCTCGATACAGCATTTTTAACCGATGTAGCGGATATAGCCCATCTAAAGCTAACGAAGCTCTGCTCGTTTATTAAAGCAACCGGATGGTTTGAAAGGGAACACGTAGAGTAAGGATAAGCTCCAGTGGCATCACAATGGACCTGCCGAAGGTCTAAGTGCGTCTTACGACAACCACCCTACCTACCTACCTACC